>JAUIMY010000056.1:0-93175 GCA_033557855.1 Hydrochus callosus | reverse complement strand
ACTAAAATTAGTGTATTTTATGCGGGTAAACTACGACTAATCCCTAGTCTTTAACCTTCAAAGTGGATGCTTGGAAGCGCAAGCTTAAGGCTTGTGTACGGAGACGTTAGTAGGAACCTGGTCGTATTTCCGGCCTTCGGGGGTGTAGATGGTTTCTTCGCTCAGAGGTCTGTAGACGCTGCCGCTGTGCTTCTTCAAGTTGGGTCCGGAACTCCAGGGGAGGATTTGGATGCGTGGGAGTGTGATGCTCCTGGGGACGGTTGGCTTCCTTCTTATTAGAACGAGGACGACGCCGGCTACGACCGTGAGGACCAAGAGGGATGTGAAGATGAAGACGAGGGTCGGCCAGAGGAAGGAGTACTCGTATTCTCTTGATTCTCCTACTCCAACTAAGAGATTGGAGTCGTTCAAGAAGTTCTGGAGTTCGTCGTCCTCGGTGTAGTCGCCGTCCTCTATGGGAATGGGACTCGGTTCTATTTCGCCTATGATTATTGTTTCCTTCTCTTCGGTGGTTTCGATCACTTCTTCGTAATAATCTTCGTAGTCCGAGCACGCGTCCAAAGCCAACTCTTCCCAACTGGTGGCGTTCCTCTCTTCGAACTCTCCTATGAGAGCGTCGTGAGTCTTCCTCTCCTCGGCGTTGTTGATGATGGAGTGAGCAGTCAGCCACTTGATGGAGTCCCTTAACTCTGCGGAGCATTCCATAGGGTTGTCTTCCAAATCCAAAACTTCCACGTTAGCGGTGGCTTGCAAATCCTCAAGAGTGACCTTCTTCAGTTTGTTTTTGCTCAAGAGGAGCGTTTTCACCGAAGGAAGACTAATGGCCGGTTTCTTCCAAATTTCCTTCAACCTGCAATCGCTCGCTGCCAAAGCAACCAGAACTCCGTTCTTCTCGAACACGGAACTGTCCAACACTTTGAACAAGTTCCCAGCTAAGTTCAACACTTGCAGGGCGGAGTTGGTTTCGAACGTGTCCGGGGCGAAAGCGCTGATGTAGTTGTACGAAAGATCCAGTTGAATTAGAGCTCGAAAATTCTTGAAAACGTTGTCGACTTCCAGGAGATTGTTATTGGACAACTTCAGAGTCACCAATCCAGGGAAATGACTGAACACGTCCTCGTCAATCTTATCCAGCGTGCATTTGTTGCAGGAGAAGTAGAACAATTGGAAGGAGCGATCGCTCGCTTAGAACTTGGGCAACTGGAACAAGTTGTTGTTATCCAGAGTGATCTTCAACAAGCGAGTGTTGTTGCTGAAGATGCGATCGTCCAAGATCGTCAGCTCGTTGTTGGACAAATCCAAGTATTCCAACTCGGACATCTTAGCGAACGTGTCTGGTTCGAGATAGCTCAGGCTGTTGTTGCTCAAGTCCAGTTTGCCTATAGCGTCCAAGTTATCTCCTCCGGATAACTCCACCAGAATGCAGGACTTCAAGAGCAGCTCCTCCAAGTTGGAAGGCGTCTTCACTGGAAGCGAATGAGGGGGTTGTTGCTCAAATTCAGCGCGCTCAAATCCGTAGTATACTCCACTAGGGTTTCAGTTAAGTTCATATAATAAAGTCACGTGCCTAGAATCAGAGACTATTGTATTTATAATAAGACCAGTCACATGTGGGGACTCCATAACTAGTCCCCGTTTGTTCCCAGCCCCTAGCGAATTTATTAATGAACTAAAATAAAACTGGCATTTATGATCGCACAATTCAATGTCTCTGTAATGGCCAGACCATCGCCAGCTACTATACATTATATAAACCAATAAATAAGGAGGGACGATGGCAAATTCAAATTCCCTATACTCTGTGCTATCATGGTGAGACCCTTTTCCTCTTAATCGTAGTCGAAACTTCAGATTATGGAATCTCTGGGTGGCGTCTCCTCAGCGGTTGAATTGAATGCTAAACATTTTACTAGAGATTCATAGATGGCAGCACTTGGCACAAGCGTTCCCGATTTGCCCATTAAGTGATTGGTTCTATTATTTTTCTAGTCTTTGCTAGAATGAAATCTATCCTTAATAAGTTACCCTTGAAATTAAGGATGGAAAATAGCAATTTGAATAGGACGGAAAGGAAAATTAACGTTTTATTATACTCTTTGAAACGAAGCTTTAAAGAGTATATTGCGTTCCTCATGAAGTATGTAACAGTAATTAAAAATCATCGTAGATACTTTTTTGCATATTCATGCGTTTGGTGATTTACTGATCCCAAAAATGCGTCTCCGTCCGTCTGTCTTCCTGTGTCAATCCTACTCAGCAAATGTAAATTGTTAGTTGGGTGTGAAATCCAAGTCAGCTCTTTTTCTATTTTCGTGATTTAATTCCAAATATTGAATAAATGACATAATTTTGTTTCGCAGAGATAGTTCCGAACCAGTTCGGAACTAGAATGCATGCGCAGTAGTAAATTTGAACGTCAGTAAGGGTCAATTTAGCGCTGAGATTAACTACTGCGCATGCGGTCTGAGTACGAGCTGGTTCTGAACTCACTGCAGGAAGAAAGCTAAGCTTTGTTCTAAATTGTCAACGCAAACAAAACTAATACTACAAATGAATAACATAATTTTCCAACTGTGCCTATTCAGAGTAGAAAATATGTTGTGTTCTGTCTGCAACGAGAATGGTTTACACGAAAATGACTGTAAGGTTGTGACGTCACTGGTCGTATGAGTACTATATACGAATGACACTAATGTGACGTCAGCAGCTCTTACCGTTTTGTTCTCCAAGCGTCAACTAAGTGTTATTTATACACATGGTCCACACTAACAAGGATTGATTAAAACAGAAAGTGCTGCTCTCAAAAAATAGTTGATATTGCACTACCGGAAATTTAGACTTGGCCTTTGGAATAATCTCCTAGTCCAAATTGAAATCGGGAATACCCCGAGGTAAACAATAATGAATGTGAATCCTTCGAGGCACCATTGTTGTACAGTAGCATTGCCAGTGCACTTTTCTCTATTAAATTCGCACTGGCACCTTAGGGGCGTTAGTTGGAAACGGGACGGAGAACCGGAATGAGGAGATAGTTATTGAATTAAAAAGGTAATTTAATTTAGAAGATGGTGGTGAATCAAGAAGGATGGATAATGAGGAGAGTTGGTGCGTGAGGAGAGGTAGTACGTAAATTATAAAGAGTATAAGCTTTGTTCGTGGAGCGAGTTCTGAACCAGGTCAGAACCAGAACGCATGCGCAGTAGGTAATTTCAGCGCTAAATTGTCCCTTACTGACGTTCAAATTTACTATTGCGCATGCGTTCTAGTTCCGCCCTGAACTAGAACGCATGCGCAGTAGTAAATTTGAACGCCAATAAGGGTCAATCTAACGCTGAAATTAACGAATGCGCATGCGTTCTGATTCTGAACTCACTTCACGGACGAAGCTATTGATTCATTATAAAGAGGTTATGAAAGAGGATCGCATTAGGAGAAGAGGTGGTGAATTAAAAGTAGTAAATTACGAGAATGGATAGTGAATTGAAAAAATTGCGAAATCGCAACAAATCCGAAGATAGGGGGAAAGGCTGGAAATGATCGATACACAAAAACAACGAATATTGTATATTTACAGTAATCGCACTCCTCTCGTTATAATTTCAGTTGGGTTAAATGCGATGGGGAGGGGCGCGCCAGCAGTCGTCAATTTCACTAAAAAGGGGTCCGGTGAGTACAGCACATCTCAGGTGGCTGAATTAGCTGCGGTCGAAAAGTATAAAACTATATCACAGTACTGTTCGTCTTCGTCGAAGTGCGCGTCCCTCTGGTCACGAGGAGTGCCCCCGTACGTATAATGCTAGTTAAAAGGCTGCCTTCAAATGGAAAGATTACTAAAATTAGTGTATTTTATGCGGGTAAACTACGACTAATCCCTAGTCTTTAACCTTCAAAGTGGATGCTTGGAAGCGCAAGCTTAAGGCTTGTGTACGGAGACGTTAGTAGGAACCTGGTCGTATCTCCGGCCTTCGGGGGTGTAGATGGATTCTTCGCTCAGAGGTCTGTAGACGCTGCCGCTGTGCTTCTTCAAGTTGGGTCCGGAACTCCAGGGGAGGATTTGGATGCGTGGGAGTGTGATGCTCCTGGGGACGGTTGGCTTCTTTCTTATTAGAACGAGGACGACGCCGGCTACGACCGTGAGGACCAAGAGGGACGTGAAGATGAATACGAGGGTCGGCCAGAGGAAGGAGTAGTCGTATTCTCTTGATTCTCCTACTCCAACTAAGAGATTGGAGTCGTTCAAGAAGTTCTGGAGTTCGTCGTCCCCGCTGTAGTCGCCGTCCTCTATGGGAATAGAACTCGGTTCTATTTCGCCTATGATTATGGTTTCCTTCTCTTCGGTGGTTTCGATCGCTTCTTCGTAATAATCTTCGTAGTCCGAGCACGCGTCCAAAGCCAACTCTTCCCAACTGGTGGCGTTCCTCTCTTCGAACTCTCCTATGAGAGCGTCGTGAGTCTTCCTTTCCTCGGCGTTGTTGGTGACGGAGTGAGCAGTCAGCCACTTGATGGAGTCCCTCAACTCTGCGGAGCATTCCATAGGGTTGTCTTCCAAATCCAAAACTTCCACGTTAGCGGTGGTTTGTAAATCCTCAAGAGTGACTTTCTTCAGTTTGTTTTTGCTCAAGAGGAGCGTTTTCACCGAAGGAAGACTAATGGCCGGTTTCTTCCAAATTTCCTTCAACCTGCAATCGCTCGCGTCCAAAGCAACCAGAACTCCGTTCTTCTCGAACACGGAGCTGTCCAACACTTTGAACAAGTTCCCAGCTAAGTTCAACACTTGCAGGGCGGAGTTGGTTTTGAACGTGTCCGGGGCGAAAGCGCTGATGTAGTTGTACGACAGATCCAGTTGAATTAGAGCTCGCAAATTCTTGAAAACGTTGTCGACTTCCAGGAGATTGTTGTTGGACAACTTCAGAGTCACCAATCCAGGGAAATGGCTGAACACGTCCTCGTCGATCTTATCCAGCGTGCAGTTGTTGCAGGAGAAGTAGAACACTTGGAAGGAGCGATCGCTCGCTTGGAATTTGGGCAACTGGAACAAGTTGTTGTTATCCAGAGTGATCTTCAACAAGCGAGTGTTGTTGCTGAAGATGCGATCGTCCAAGATCGTCAACTCGTTGTTGGACAAATCCAAGTATTCCAACTCGGACATCTTAGCGAACGTGTCTGGTTCGAGATAGCTCAGGCTGTTGTTGCTCAAGTCCAGTTTGCCTATAGCGTCCAAGTTCTCTCCTCCGGAGAACTCCACCAGCATGCAGGACTTCAAGAGCAGCTCCTCCAAGTTGGAAGGCGTCTTCACGTGGAAGCGAATGAGGGGGTTGTTGCTCAAATTCAGCGTGCTCAAATCCGTGTAGTTGTTGAAGAGCTCCTCGGGCACTTTAGTGATCCTGTTGTTGGCCAGCTGCAACTCCACGAGATTCTCCAACTTGGCGAAAATAGACGCGTCGAAATCCGCGAGTTGGTTGTTAGAAAGGTTTATGTAGCTTAACTCCGGCATCTTAGCGAAGGCCTCCGCGGAAATGGAGTCCAAGCTGCAATTCGACAAGTCCAGCTCCTCCAGAGCGTCGAGCTTCAAGTTCTTGAACTCCTTCAACTTGGACCCGGAGAGGATCAGCTTCCTCAAGTTCACCGCGAAGGGACTCGTGTCCACCTCGAGATGCGGTATCACCGAGTTGATGATGCTCAGCTGATTGAGGTTGGTCAAATTAGCGAAGGCCTTCTCGTGGACGGAGGAAATGGTGACGTTTTCTAGGTGCAGGAA
This sequence comes from Hydrochus callosus, assembly GCA_033557855.1. Lineage (NCBI taxonomy): Eukaryota > Metazoa > Arthropoda > Insecta > Coleoptera > Hydrochidae > Hydrochus > Hydrochus callosus. The sequence continues at coordinate 87,417 of JAUIMY010000056.1, read as the reverse complement.
GCTGAGTGACTCCAGTCCCAAGTCCCTGAAGATGCCTTCGGTTAGGGTGATGGGCTCGGCGATGTTCACCAACTTGAGGGTGAACACCTCCAGACCGAATTGGGTGATGTCCAGACTGTTGCATTCGGCTCTTGAGGATTTGCAGACGCATTTTTCGGGGCACCGCCGCTCGGGGGCTTGTGTGGCCGCTACGTAGCCGACCACCAAGAGAACTGCTAAACAGCGGAGTATCATTTTCGTTGCGGACTGTTTCAGAAACTGCGGGAAGAAAATGTAAATTGAGGCTCGAATTTTGCCCTAAAATCATAGAACAAAAATTGTTATAATAACCTAGTCTGTGCTAGAATACATTTTGTCGCAGGCGTGTCTAAGGTTTCGCGATTGAAATTGGACAATACATGTAACATTTGTTGTTAAAATAAGGAGGTGAAAAATCCTCTTGCAGGCGAAAGTTGAATAGTAAGAAGGAAAAAAACGTTTATTGTGGGAATCAACCGCACGCGTATGTATGAAACAGGGAATAGTAGTTTATTATGCTTTGAATAATGTGGTCGCCGTTTTTGCGTTCGCTTCGAAAGCGAGACGAACTACCCAGGTTTCCTTGTTTCCGCGCATTACGTGCATTCTTGCATTTCAAACGGTTGAAATAGTGTGGCGGTCGTTTTGTTCTAACATTAATTAGAGTTCTTATTGTTCCGCACACTTTTAAATTTCTGTGTTCGTCCTCCTTTTCCCGCTTCCGCAAATGAGGGCAAATTCCCCATATCACCGATTTAGTCATTAGTGATTTAGTCAGCTGGAACGTTACTCACTATGAATAAACGTGTTCGTTTTCCGCAAGCGAAGGCGATTCCGCGAAGCCCGAAAATGATAGGGAACCCTGACAAATAATGCTGTCGCCGAATTAATTTTTGTAAAAACGACAAACATTATTGTGATGTTTTGACGTTTTGGAATTTTGTGACATTTTTACGTTTTGGAAATTGACATTTTGAAAATGTTTACATTTTGGAAATTTTGACATTTCGGAAAGTGACATTTCGGAAATTGACATTTTGACAATTGACATTTTGACAATTGAAATTTTGACAATTGAAATTTTGACAATTGACATTTTGACAATTGACATTTTGACAATTGAAATTTTGAAAATTTTGACATTTTGGAAACTGAAATTTTAAAATAGTGACTTTTTGAGAATTGTGTTGCGGAAAACTCAAAGACTATCTAGTTTGGCATGAATATTGCTTTGGGAACCCCACGCTCGAGCCATTCACGTACCGCCCGCGTTGATGGAATAGAATGAATGTTTGAACTTAGTAGGTCGGTCATCGTATTTCACATATAAGGACGGAGCGAGCGCATTCCTGTCGTAATCGGGGTTTATTTTTACAACGCACCACTCGAGTTTAACCCAAATTTCTCTCGCATTTAATTGCTCCTCTCAGCGATAACGTCGGGCCAGAGTGCAGTTATCCTTTGATGGGGAATTGAATCTTCGAGTGAGGAAGTTTCGACTGTTACTTTGTTGGGTATCGTGAACTTTAATGGGCGACACAAATTTCCGCACGTAACGACGCCCATATTCGTTGTTAGGGATTAGCCTCACTATGTATCGAACGAGGACCGTATAAATATGATGTCGGCGTTCCAGTTAGTTGGCGGAAGTTGTAGGTTGTCCGTGAAAATTATATTCGTCAATTATTTTCTTTAAAAAAATGTTCTCCGAGAAAATCAGTACTCGTGTTTCAACGAGGTAGGTATTTTTCGAGCGCAGGATGATGTTACGTGTCTGTCACGGTTCGACACCACAACAGCACACAAAAGCTGGCGAGAACAATGCAAATACACGTCTCCTGATTATATTGGGGAAAACAGAAAATTCAATGCCAAATCAGAACAATCGATCTAAAAGCTATCGGTAATAAAAATGACGTCTGTACGAATTACGTATTATTTGTGGTTATGGGGCGGGGGGTGAATGACCTATTCGAAGTTCAACGCGGAATTTTGTTCTGTTGGGATAATAATTTACTGAATCACGACATGAACACGATTTACAATGCAATTTAGAACGAAATCTGATAACTAAGTCACTGAATTTGGCTAAACATTCGTTTACGTCCGATAGCTGAGAAAATATATTTTCCCATATAAAAATAAATGGGAAAATATATTTTAATAAGTAAAACAAATCAATATTTTGAAAAATGCGCCCGCAATTAACCATAGTATAAGCAAGGAAACATTTGCCAAGCACCAAACAGCGATAAGCAATTCTAACGAAACAAGGACGCTTGAATTATTTACGAATTAGCGAAGACGCAAACTGTGAATCATACAAGACGCTAATAAACGTTGGAAAATACAGAAGACGCAGCAAATCATTTGAAAATTACAGGAGACGCTGCGAAACATCAGGCGGAGTACAGGGGACGCAACAAAAATTTGCGACGTACAGGAGACACAAACAACAACAATCATCTCAGAATTATATAAGCGTCAAATTACACGTCTAATCACAGCACAAACAAGTCATTCGCAGCTTAGCCAGACGCAACACGTCGTTTAGGTTACCTAATAAGTTACATGATCTATTAGTTTTTTATTTTTGCTTTTTATGTGGTCAATTATTATTCGGGATTAACGGCGATGTTGCGAATCACCAGCGGACCATAGGAGGAGCAGCAAATCATTAGAGACACAACAAGCAATCAGGAATCTAACCGAGTTACTGCAGCAGCACTCGAAGCGAACGAACCGTTTAGTCTGTGAATGAAAACCAATCCAACCGTTAAACACGAAAACCGCGGACTGCGGAAAAGCTCGACTCGAGCTGTTGATAAACGCTGTTGAGCAAATAAGCAGGCGGAACGTCATCAGGCTCCGCGACTTGAGACTGCAATTAGCGCATTCGGGCGGATTTTTTCCTGCGAAGTTGCGCTTCACTGTAAAAATGATTGCCCAATTCTTTGTTTTGTTGACTGCCGTCAAATTAGCGCATTTTTTCGAAGCGTGGGGCAACAGGATGTGGAAACCGGATTCCGTTTGGAAAGATCTAGAAATCCAAACGCTGGAAATCTGGATTTGTCGATTTCGAAAAATTTAATTATTCCTGCGAAAGGCGTGTTTTTAAATTTTACATAAAAATATTCTCCAAGATCAATATTTTTCCATGTGGTGAAATTCGTTTTGAATGCATTAGAGGGTAGCCGTTTACTTCGAGTATAAGTCTAAGTTCTTCATTTAATTTGATGAGGAATTATGAACTATAATTTATGGAGATTTGTTAAAGCTGCTTATGGACTACGTCGAGCGAATGACCTCCATTTTCTGCCTCACAAAATTGTGCTCGCTTTTCCATGACGTCGCGTTGGAACATTGTGAACGCTTTAATTTTAGCTCAAATTTTGTCATTTTGGTCATTTTTATTCACATAAACCGGAGGTCGTTTTGAAGAGTATTAAAATATGGCCCAATAATCATAAATTTCATCCCTTAACAATAAAAACAATTCTTCCCATCGGAGAGGATAGCAACAAAGTCACATACGAAAATACACTTCAAAGTGTAAAAATGGCGACACGGTTTCGCCGTGTTATAGATAAGGCTATTTTTCCTGCCTGTTTATCTAAGTAGTTGAAGTAACGAACCTTTTTGTGTTCGATGTTTATCTTATTCACGTGAGATTTCGCGATTTAATTATTAGTGAAACTCAGTAATGTTAGTTCAATTTTAAGCTATATCGAAGTAGTGTAACCTCGAGTTGAGCTCATTCAAGTTGAATTGCAGAAACAAGTCCTGGAAAAGTTGCTGTTATTTATAGTCTAGCTGGATTTTTAAAATTATTGTTTATTATTTCTTAATAAACCGAAGCTAGTTTTAAATCGCCACAGTCGACACCACTCCGTTTATAAACCGAAATAATTGTTTTCGTTCGCAGCGTTGGCGAAAAGACAACTCGTGGATCAGCGTGACGAATCAGTTTTTTACCCAATCAAATACACACACTCAGGTGGTTTCGCTAGAAGCAGATAGCAACGTGCACTATTATGCTAATCGAATGACGTACCTGCTATACATTATGCACATTTAAGCGTTCTAAATCATTGCTTATTCATATGGAACTTGGATGCCTTTATACGTCCAGGTGGTCACCCTATCAATTTCCTTGGGCGACGGAAAAAAACGGAACTTCCGTTTGTTCTTGCGACCATTTCAGCGCTCGACCTCTAAATCGAGTGAGCGCTGCCAATGTCAGTTTGCAATTCAACATTGAGCCAGTATGGAAAACACGCGTGGATGTCGGTTTTGCATTGAGAGCATTTAATTCCTTAAAGTTTGTCCCTATTTTGAACGATAGACATCACCAACGATCAGCAATTTTCAAAAATTAATGACGTCATCGGTCATTTTGAAGTGAAATTTTCTCACCTTAACATGAAATTTTAGATCTGTTTAAAAATCATGTACTGCAGAAAATTATTGTAAAGAGAACATTTCCCACACAACAGGCAATTCAGAAAATAGCAACCTCTTTTTAAAAAAATTATGACGTCATGAAGCCGCCATCTTTAAAAATGGCGGACCTTTACTAGTTTGAGATTTGAAATAGTTGAGCCCTAGGCTTCGCAAATGCACATTCGCCATAAGTGTTGGGACACCCTTGAGTCTCATTAGGAATTAGAATTTGCTAGTCGGGAAGGACCTGATACTATAATTAATTAGTTATAGTACTATAACTTATTATAGTATCTCAACGAAGGACCATCGAGTTTTATTTAAAACTCACTAGGGACCAGGCTAGCGGCTAGTGTCGCGAATAGGCTTGCACGAATGCACTTAGGTCTAGTAATATGTAACGACACTTTCTTGGACTACACGAGTGGGCATTGTTCGCGGTGCAAACAGACCGAACAAAAGCGCCGATAAAATGCGAGAGATTCGAATCAATAAGACCGACTGGCTTTGCGCTTTACACAATTTAGCGATTGCACAATGCCGTTTGTAAAGTGGAAGAAGCGTCACGGTGAGATCGCGTACCTGGCACCTAGGACCTAGGTGCGATTTTATTGTTTGAGATAGATAACGCCCGAGCCTTGATCAAATATCCACGATAAGAGCGCGCCGTGTAGTCGAAACGACCTGATAGCGCAGAGCATTCCTCTAATTGGACGGAATTTTTCGGGGATGAATAATATTTTTACGGGAATAGGAAGCCATCACGCGAACAATGCGTTTCCAATACGTCTTGCAGCCTTGACTTAAAGAGGAGTTGCGCACCTGGGTTTACGGGACCCGCTGCCACTTTCCAAAACAAAAAGAATGCACACTTGTTGCGCTTTGTACGAAAATGGCCTTACCTAAGCAGCCGGATACTCGGGTTCGGGTGGAAGACGGGGATTTTCAAGCGGAAAACAGGCGAACGCGATACACCTCAGTCGTTTGATAAAACATAATAACACACCTCACGTATCAGTTGGGTAGTACTTGGTGGAACTGTCATGTAGATGAGTTGGTGCTGGTGCTGCCGCATGGGGGACGCGGACTTGGATATTAACTAGATCTGGGCGCAGGTGGCTTAGGCAACTCGAAGTACGCGGAGCGCTCACGGTAGGAGGCTGTGGCTCAAGTCGGTACTATGTTTAGCGAGTGCGCCTCATTTGGAGGAAAGCAGCCTCAGTATTTTGAGTTGCCTACGCCGCGGCAATTATTCTGAGAGAATGAAATCACAATTGAAATTCAATAGAATCCGATAGGGATAACGTGCTTAGAAATACTCCCTTGATTCGCTTTCAGAATAATATTTTTTCAGAGCAATTTTGGTTGTATCGGTAATTTTGATTACTTGCATCACTTGTACGGCTGATTTGGCGAAAATTCGAAAAATTTAAATCGACATGTCAATTTGACATTTCAAAAATTTCGAAAATTCTTTGTGTTGAAATGTGTATAATATGATGCTGATCAACTTTCGTGTTGATTTTTTTCCTATATTTTCGTTGATAACGGAGATAATAGACCAAACGTAGACCAAAAACTGTGTTAAAATCCATCAGACGCAGTCAGTGCTTCCCCATCCGAATTCCGGTGCAAACAGTCCGACAACTAACTCTGTGATTCTAGAAACAAGAATGGCGTCGGATTCACCTGAATTCCCATCGTATAACCGGTTCAACACTCGACGTATTTTAATAAAATCATACCCAGTTTACGACGCACTCGCAATCCGCACCTACTTGCGTCAACCTTTTTTTCGTATCAAATTAACGCCTCGTTCGCAACCAAAACCGAACCGCGTCACCTGATGGGGTTTATAGCCGTGCGTAAATCTCGACATAATGTGCCTAACTCGAAGTTAACGGGAAGTTAACGGCTGCAGGGGAGTCTTACGAGTGGACACTAACTGGCGACTTTTTCGCAGTTCCATCATACTCAACCGGAATGCGGAACAAAGTTTCAGTTATACTCTTCAAAACGAAGTTTTCAAAATATTATTTCGTATTAGCCATTTCAACCAAACCTACAGTTACCATCTTTTAACCAACATATTCCTTCACCCTAACTATCACGCATGTCCGTGTTTTCCTATCTCAGCGCGATGTACCCACAGCAATTAGTTATATTGATTATGTGTGCCGCGATTTATATCTGCGATATCTCGGTTGCGGGCTGCCCACACTTTTGAAAAGTACGGAGGAATCTAAAAACGGCAGCCGGAAGTCCATTCCCACGTCGGATGAATAGCATTCCTCATCTTTTCTCCGATTCCGCATTGAGATGTACGTGGGTCGTATCCCGAGGCCGCTTTTCATGGGATAGGATCGAGTCCGAGCGGAACGGCGCGAAAGTACAAGGGGAAATCAGTAAGTTCGAGGAATATTAGTAGTTATTTTTCTTTGAGTTGTTACACTTTTCAAAACGAATTTTTACTAGAGAATGGTGTAATTTTTGTATTCTTCATAACAAGGTTTTAATGGGGTTAACTGTGTTCGTTTTTCCTTTCATTCGGCGAACTTATTGGGTTACCCTCGTAGTCATGCGCGCGGCCTAACCGAGCCGGTCCGGTTTAGAAGCGGACCGCGACGGTCCGGTGTGCAATCTGCCGCAATGATAGGCGAAGGTCTTCGCTTGAATTAGCAGCTCGCGTGCATCTCGGAGTCGGACTATGACTCCGGTTCGAACTACGGTCTAGCCGCAGACTGGCTTCGCATTGACACAATTTTTGTAACCTTGCCGACGGTGCTAATAACATTTATTATGGAATAATCGGGCTTGGCGGCCGGTGGAACGGTCGCCGTTTCCTATTGCGGGCGGCGTTGCTGAACTTGACTGGCGGAGGTAGACTATTCTCGTGTTTAGTGAATTATCATATCCTTCGCATTTTGTAGTTTATCTCAATTATTAAGAACTACGGAGAAAAATTTTCTCTATGAAAGTTAATCGCAATCATATTACACGTATTTTAACACAGAGAAATTTTGGAAATTGGAAATGTCAAATTGACATGTCACTTTTCTATGGCAAATTTAACCAAATTTAAACCTTAGCCTCGTTTCTGACAGTACAACAAGAATTAGTATTCACAATGCAAGCCCATTTTAGGAAAAAAAAACTGTAAAAAAATTACAGAAAAGATACAAAAGCAAACGCTACGAGCTGCGGAGGGAGGCGATGCGTAGTGAAAAAATGCCATTTATAGTTATCGAGCTAAAAATGTAGGGAAGTGGCCACACGCTGTGCCAGCATCCCGATGCACGTACAGGGACACCGCGTGCACGTAAGTGAAGCCCATTCGGGTGGAGCGTCCGCTACATCGCGGCCCGGGCTCGCGGCCGCTGAGTCGGGGGGGCGACGGCCTTTTAGCTGCAGCGGGCCCGATGTACGCGCTTATCTCCTATCTCCAGTGGCTATCGCCACAAAACAGTACGTACGTACATATCTTTCGGTTCAGTTGAAGCGCGGTCCGCGAGTTTGTCGCCACGTTCAGTTTTAGCCGGCCCATCGGTAAGTTCCAAGCGGTAGCCCGCAATATTGTTTGAGCGCGCGACCTCGCCGCGCTGCTCGGAGCGGCTCGCGCGCCTCGCCGAGCCTCGTCGCTTCTCGATCCAACATCAAAACGCATGGTCATTTGATTGCGGAAGTCGAGGGGTACGTGAGCCAATTGTCGGTTTAAACGGTTTGTACTTGGATTGGGAATAGGCGGATCGACGGGTCGGGGGAGGACTGCCGTTTATCAATCTTCCTATGCTCCCACTCGCTCAGTGGAGCTGTTCGGCCGGATTATCGGCGGTGGCTCGGCTTAGCCGAATTCGGCGCATTGGATTTCGTTCTGGCCGTTTTTTGACGGGGTTGCGTTCGAATGGTCCGCTGGTCGAGTTGATTTCTATTCCTTTTGCCGTTGAATTGCGTTGGGTAATGGAAATTTCGTTTTTGTACGCCGGTTGTAGAAATGCCATTAGTTTTTTTTTGGCGAATGGAATCGAGGTTTAGTTGTGTTTTGCGATTGAATAACATTCATTGCGCCGGTGTAGCCGTATTTCCAGTTGAACTCTGACCGCCGGTTTATTGTGGAACTGTCATTACGGATCGTCAGTTTTGTTTTTCGTCTCCGCGCTCGATTCGTAATGGAACAAATACAATTTGCTCTTTTGAAAACTTTGTTTTGAAGAGGTTAAAAATAATCTCCACTATTAGACATAATCTCTTGTCATCTTACATAAAAGGAGGTTAAGTTAGGTTATGTTAGGTTAGGTTAAGTTGGGTTCGATTATGTTAGGTGGTGGATATTTTTAGCATGCATAGTATTTCCTAGCTCTCCGGACGCCATTTTACTGATTAGATGATAATTGCATTTTGCATACGGTAAGCGAAGGAAACGTTTGAATCTGACAGCTGACAGTTATACCACTGGGAAAAACTCGACAGCGAATCGCTGAACGATCACTCACCGGTGGTTTTCCTAAATATAACCACCAGCTGTCCGATTCGAACGCATTCATCACTTAACCCCAAGGAAACCTACAATAAAATCTGAACACAAAAATGGCGACCGGCGAGCTAAGAAATACTAAAGACTCTAAACAACCTAGGCGCATTCAACTTCCTAAGAATAAAGACAGTAAAAAACCCTAGGCGCATTCAACTTTCTAGTACTAAAGACAGTGAAAAACCTAGGCCCGTGGGCACCATGGCGCCCGCCGAACGTGCGGCCCCAATAAAAAATTTCCAATAAAATGTTTTGTAAAAATCAAATCCTCTATCACTCTAGGTCCTGTATGTTTCAAAGCTCCATGGATGGTCAGTGCTGTCACTTAAAAAAAACAAGCTAGGACCATTTTTGGATTCAGTAATTCACCAAACGCATGAATATGCAAAAAAATTTAATCTGCGATGATTTTTAATAGTTGTTACATACTTCATCACGAATACAATATACTCTTTGAAAACTTCGTTTTGAAGAGTATAAAAACTAGTGCCCGCCGCCCGATCGTCATTCTAGATGTGCTCTTAAGTACAAAAAGGTTGGGGACCCCTAAGTCTACTACACAAATGACGTAACATTCTAATTTCGACAAATCCGTGCATCACGTGGTAATCTTCCCTCAATCCGTCCGCCCCGCCGCGCCGAGACGTCAGCCTCCGCATCTCACGCGGAAAGTCGCGTTGCTCTGCACCAGTCGATCCGAAAAAAAAACGCACCGCGAAACAAGAGCCCAGACCGGCGACCTACCGCAAAAACGGTATAATCTCTCGCTAATGCAGGTCACTTAGCGCGGTTTCTCCGCGCCGCGCCATTCGGAAGAAATCACGCGGCTCGGCCGGCGAATGAATGAGCGCCGCGCCACCCCTGCAAGTAGTCGGTCGCTGTCGGTTCTTGAGCACTCCGCGGTCTTCTTCGGCGCCAGCCAGCAGCGCAACCTTCTTCGCCCGCCGCTGAACATTTGCCTGCCTCGGCGCTCTAACCTTTACCTTTGGTCGGCTGAACCGGCCGCGGCCCACGTAATCATCATCTCGCTCCGCCAGTAATCAATGACATTTCCCATTCGCGCCGGACGAGCCGCAGCGGGACGACGCGACGCGACACGACGCGCCGCTACTAGTTAGAGTATCCTCGCGCGAGGATTTTCCCTGGTCGCACGCGCCTCTCACCCGGAGTCTTATTTGGCAGGTGCGAGGGCTCGATCGCTCATTGGAAGCCACCCTTCTTCGGCCTTGCGTCCTGCTGGCCTACATCCGACCTGAGGCGAGAGGAAGTATGCGCTTGTTTGGAAATTGAGGATCTTTAGAGGTGAGTTAATTTTCTGCCTCTCTCTCGATTGATCCCTGGCGATGGCGTACTTAGGCCAAGCGCACTTCACTCGACCCTTGCAATACGGGGCGGAGGAGCTCCGCAAATTAATTAGTTCTTATCAAGAAATAGCTGCGTATTTTTAGCAGGTACAATTTTTCTTAAAGGGGGAAATCTGTGATTTTATTTAATCTTCATAACGAACTACATGTGTTCTTTACGTACATTATATTCATCTCTGTACACTCTGTTTTGACCGCTTTACGCGCGGATTTTGCAAAATTCCAATTTTTCCTTCATTTGACTAACTTGAGGTTAATATTTGTTTCTATGTACACACATAACATTTAATCAGCTGTTTCTGGTATTATATTGTAGTTGCACCGGCGTTCTCTTCGCAGCCCGCTTTCCCCTCCGTCCGCATTATGCTTCCTCTCCATGAGGCCTGCTCGAACATTAATTTCAATTAATCGATTCGCTCAGACGTTAATTGGGACGGAATGAATGCATTCCCCCCATTGGCTTTCGAAGTTTTACTGGGGACCCCGACCAGCCAGTATCCCCCTAATTAATCACAACGTCTCCGTTTTTAAGTCGTTAATGATTCATGCACCGTGTACTGCGGACTGAAGGGGCCGGGTCTTCAATTCGAATCGAAAATGGGACGCAGTGTCGCAACGAAATTGGCGTGCAACGCCATTTAGATGGAAATTGACGTAAAATATTACTGGATGCGGTCACTCTTAGGATCTAATTTGGTTCGAATGTTAGGTGACGCAATTGAACGTTTTTGCGGCCACTTCGGATTTTAATTTTCCGTTAGCACGCGACACTTGCACTAGTCTGTTAGTTTCAAGTTCAGTTTTCGAAACGATCTTTTTTTGCAAACAGAGCTTGTACAAAACTATGTTAACGTAATTTTTAAAACAAACTTTCCCTTGCTATTCAAGATGAAGTTCTTTAAATAACTACAAAGTCTCAACTCACCTTCATTACTAGTGAATTAGTAGCTAATTTAGTAGTAAATACTTATGGTAGAGGCTAAGCGCGAAAAGCATCTACAGACCGAACCTACGCTACGCAAAACGTCCGTGACGGAACTAACGAGCCATTACCGACCGTACCGTACGTTTAATCTCCCGGAGTTTCGTCCAATTTCCATCGTTATTTCTGTTATTGGGAATCATTTACGAACATTTTCAACCCCACAATTGATTAACCTCACCACCGAAAGTTTTATTTATGCTTTTTAAAAATTTATGTTCATGTTGGATTTCTCTAAATCTTAGATTTTTTGGTACTTATAAAAACTTGAAATCTCTTTCACGTTAGTGCATGATATTTCTGCGATTCTTCAGGAAATGCGAACACACACAGCAGTGCAGGTCGTGAAAGATTTATTAATAAACGTTATGCGTCACCTAAGAGTGAGCAATAATGGTTTGAACTTTGGTGGCGGCGGCGAGAGGGGCCTCCGCCGCACATCCCAACACGAGACGAATGCAGAAGTAGCTTGGAGCTTCGGAAAAAGAGATTTATCGCTCACGTATTTCCATTCGGTAACTACCTATGTTGAGTCATTGTTTGATCGCATTTCCGTTTCCTGCGTGGGAATGTATTTTTGTACGTGACTTGGGTTCTAGGGATGGGTTGTGTCTGGCACGGACGGACGGTACCAAAAAGGTACAAATGATAGTCGGGCGTGCGGCGTACCATCTTTGTTCGACGCGAATTAAAAACAATGCTCATTTATACTCTTTTAAAACTTCGTTTTGAAAACGATGCTTGTAGAAAATTGCAGAAGTAATAAATTTTCCGTTTGATTTCCGTGACTTTAGCAATGTTTAACTGCGGTCGTGGAGTTTTCTAGCGCAACCATTCCGTGGAGTTTGCACCATTGCGCTGTTGGACTTTTTCTCGCCTGCGATTGTTTATCTAAAGTTTACTCGGCGTATTGATTCGCTCGAAGCGGATGTTCTTGGTCGTTTGAATTCCGCTGAATAGCGGCGACATTGAACTTCAACACCGTTTTTGTAAGGTAATCTTGCGTTTAGCTTATTTGGCCGTGCGTAAGGTTTCCTCGCGTCCTTCGCACCGCAGCAGTAAATTGCCGCTATTGTGGGACGTAATTGCACAATCATGGCATAGAGCGAAAAAAAATTGTTTACAATCCGATTTCGAGCGTCACCCTTTTTTTCCTCGAGAGATTTCCTTCGGTTCGTTTTGTTTCGCGTCGCGCGAATGACTTGTTGACGCAGACGAGTAAACAGAGAAAATTAATGATTTCCATTTTTGCGGACGGATGGCGGTTGCTTTCGGAGAATCGCCACTCGAAAACGAAGCGATTTATGTGCAGGAGCGCGGACGCGATTTACCTGTACTCGCGGAATAGTCTCGTGTTGATGTCCTTATTGGCCGGATGCTAAATTTAGAAATAGAACCGCGGGTTTGTGGTTACCTTTTGCGTCGGTGACCTCTTTTACCGGTTGTCCACGGCCGGCGTGATGTTTGGATATATGGACATTATTCGATTTAACGTCAAGGAGCTCATTCTCGACATTCGCCCCCTTAATGCGCGCGCCCTTAAAAACCAAACTGCGGAGTTATTTGATAATATTTTTCGAAAATTCTCGTACCACAATTCATAGAATAACTTCCACTATTGACGTATGAAGAGTTTTTTTGAATTTTGTTATTATTAGCTGAGTTATTTTTCTATTTTTGATTTAAAAAAAAAATCTATGCGTACGTCGGAAGTACTAGCTATTGCAATAACTTTTTATTCTTAACACTTTTTCGAAATATGGCAGCATAACGGAATGTTTTGGGAAACCGTAGATCAAGTCCTTTTAATACCGTTTTTTAAATACAATTTAACATTTTTGTTTTTGACTAACTTTTTGTGTACTTAATGTGCATCAATATCCAGAGAAGAAAGGATTGAACATCAACAACAATTGCCGAACACGGTGAAAACCGCCAACACACAGGACCCTCTATTATTATAGATAAAGTGGAAGCCGTGCCATAGGGCCATGAATGGAATGGGTGTCGCTTCCCCTCCCGTTCGTTTTACTACCTGCAATGTCTCCGCAGGAAACACGACCCAATACGTTGATTCGATTTTTATGCAAACAAGTTCCAGGGGGCATTCCCAAATCTGGATAGTCTGCGCACGTCTCGCTGTGGTATGCGGGAAGATCAGGCCAGTCCGTAATTTAATGTCGATTCTCGGTTTAATGACTGCGGCTCTAATTAGCCGTCCGCCTCGCCGCATTAAGTGCTAAAAATCCACCAACTATCGGGTTAATGTTTGCCGGCCGCCGCACCTGCCGACGCATGCGGCGCGAATCGCGCCTTAAATTTGTCAAAATCACTTCCCGCTCCAGTCCGGTTATACCAGATTTATTCCCGGACTGCTGGCCCGCCCGCCGCGCCGGGATCCCGCACGATGGTGTGGAGCAGGAGGCAGGAGTAGACCGGGCAGACGCGGAAAATCGATAAAAATGGGTTTACCAAATCCGGAATGCGCTTCTGGACACCAGAATCCGGCTGCGGAGGCCGGGGATGCGTCCGCCCCCTGCTCCGGGTCGGATTGTGGGACATTTCTCTGCTTTAACTCCAACTCTAGATTAAATTAAGCATAGTTTTGTTCTGAGGCTTGGAGGTCGGTGGTGGTTTCGGCAACATTTTTGGTTTGTGTCCTACTGGCGTTCTGCTCTTCTGTCCTTCTGTTCTTTTGTCCTTCTGTTCTTCTGTCCTTCTGCTCTTTTGATCTTTTGTCCTTCTGTCCTGTCCTCCCGCCCTCTCCTACCGCCCTGTCCTTCTGTTATTCCGCCCGTTTGTCTTGCCTATGGAAATCCTTCTCAGCAGGATGACAACTAAATTTATTGATATGTAATCGATTCTAAATTTAAAAATTGTGTCGCTTGTGTGTAGAAGACAAATTCGTTAGATTTTAGAGGGGTCCCTGGGTATTTGACCGACGGATATTTAACCAAACAGAAATCTGGCCGAAGGACCATTTGGCGGAAGTGACATTTGTCTAAATGACCGTTAGGCCAAATGTCCGTTCGGCCAAATGTCCATTAGGCCAAATGTCCGTTTGGACAAAAGTCCGTTTGGTCAAATGTCCGTTTGGGCCAAATGTCCGTTCGGCTAAATGTCCGTTCGGCCAAATGTCCGTTCAGCCAAATGTCCGTTTAGCCAAATGTCCGTATAATGTATTTAGTGATCCAACGTACAAAAGAAATCTACCGCCAGAATCGAACGCAAAAATTAAGCACCAGAACGATTAATTCGGTTATCAGAAACAAACATTCAGTTTAATTAATGTACGTGGGTGGATCCGTTCAGGTGGGCAGCGAACGTCCAGCGCGCTACGTGAAATGGGCCGTTGCGGTTTTTGCCCTTCCCATAAGAACGTCCTGATTACTGCTCGATCGTACGCATGCACAATGCACATCCAAAACCACTCGGCGAGCGAACAGAATCCAGCAACGGTAATTGCGAAATAATTGGCAAAAAGAGCGCACGCACGCCCCAACTTCAAAACCGACTCTGGACGTGCTGCAAATTTGCATCGGCCCAACGCCTCTGTCCGTTCCCCGCGGCGTAATTGCTCATCTTGTAGTTGCGTCCAGGAGGAAAAATGCACATGCCACGCAACCGGCGCATTTCGTTTTTCCGTTCGGGGAAAATGACGGTCGTAATTTGTTAAGTCACAGCGGACATATTAGCCCGATGAATAATTAATGCTGTTTGAGAAGTACGTACGCGCGGAGTGTAATTAACGCTGCCAGCTAGTCGGCGTAAAGTTTTCATTTACTGCCTATCTAAGTCACCGTGAAAGATGTGACACCTGCGGACTTCTCAGAAGGCACCTACTATCTATAATCTACCGTTTAGCCATCCAACAATGATGCATGCTTCCTCCCGTCCGCTGAACACGCGCAGAAGAGGAAACACCGCTCGCAGACGTCACGCAATCCCAAGGACTTTCTCGGGAAATCTCGCGGAAATCCACAGCAAACATCCAATTCTAAAGAAACCCAAACGGAACACACTGCGTTATCCTTAACGAGAATCCAACGCACTATAGCGGTAGGCAAAGCTAAAAATTCTACTTGGGTGTCCATTACTGGGTACATTTACCCTCTAGAAGACCGCGTGCGTGAGGTTCGTTCCAGACCTCGCCTGGAACTTTCGCTTGAAAAAGTAGCGGCGCGACAGCCGCAACAGGTAATTTGCCCGCTAATAACGGCTGTCACGTCAAATGCTTGTCACGTATCTAATTTCGAAAAACAAGTTTGCAATTTACGTCCGCCCGTCGAGAGACGTTCGCGACGAAATTAAACGACTTCCGTTTGTTCGCCGACTCATTAGGTGAGCATTTCTTCGGAAAAATGAGCCAAAACCGAGGGGAGCGCGGAACCTTACAGGTGAACGGGGCGAGCGCTCGCTCTTATCTGATTTGAGGTGGCTGTCCTTATCGTCGTTTTATGGCAATGATTCTTTTTGGAAGTGGAATGATTCTCTTGGGAAACATTTCCCTCCTTTGAAGAAGACTGACTGTCCTTGAAAGGGAAGTTCGCCGATTAAACTTGGATGCGATAATTTATACAAGGTCCATTCAGGTTTAGTTTGTGGAGAAACGTTTAGTAAAGATTTTCATTGCAGTTCCAATATTTTACTAATTTTTTCGCAGCAAAGCAGCGATTAAATGACAAAATGTGATACTTTAATGCTAGACATGTTTTGTTTGCTGCTACTAGTTTTTGCCACTACTAGTTTTAAACTTAATTTCCGCTGATCCGCTTAAGATCCAGTTCCGCTGCTAGTTACAGTCGTTAGTAAACTGCTACTACTTTAATCAGTTAGGAACCGCTACTAGTTACAATCTTTAGTAGCCTGCTACTAGTTTCAAAATTCGTTCTGTTGCTACTAGTTTAGCCATTTTACGAGTTGCTACTAGTAATAGCTTTTACAGAACAGCTACTACTTTTAAAACTTCATGAGCACTACTAGTTCCATCTTATTTCCCCATATGTAATATTTTGGCTGCTATTCTTCCGTCCGTTTTTCAGGGCCACCCCGTAAAGATATAACTAAAAAAAAAACAAACACTTCGTGTACTCATGTATGTCCAATGTGAGAGAATATACGAGGTTCACCGTCACTGCCCCAGGCATTAGGTGTCCGAGACATGGTGCCGTATCGGGGGATCCTCGTCCGAAGTGCAACGTAACGTGATTCAATCGACCGATGCACGCGAACGTGCCCTATCTCCTTGACAACTTTTATCTTATCGGCATTATCAGCGTTCGGCAATGTTTGCGTACGATCCGAAAAATACGATTCGAACGCGGGCCCATCGCCATTAGGCGGTTCCATTAGAGAGGGAGCCTCCGGAAAAATGCATTGCGACATTGGAGTACGCGATGTTTGTATCTCGGGCGTTTCGCAATAATTGCGGGCCCGGATTTTTCAGTCGGTGCTCGATTTTCCGCGAAGCCTTCCCTCACATCGGACAGTTCAAGTGACGTGGTCGGTCGAAGGGCAAAGGAGCGTTAAATCATGCGGATCGACTCGTTTGAGTTGTAAATTGTTTAAATGAAATCGCGACGGGCTGGTGATAACATATGAATTGGTAAAAACCCAGACTAACCTTCGGCGAGTTTTCGGAAACAGTTCGTCGATGAAAAGACTGATCTTCGATGAAAAGACGGTTCCGCGATACGCAAGGTGAAGTTGTTCGACATTTGGCCGAACGGACATTTAGCCTAACGGACATTTGGCCGAATGAACATTTGGCCGAATGGACATTTGGCCGAACGGATATTTGGCCGAATGGACATTTGGCCGAACGGACATTTAGCCGAATGGACATTTATCCGAAAGGACATTTGACCGAATGGACATTTGGCCATACGGGCATTTGGCCGTAGCGAGTTTTGGACAAATGTCCCTTTGGCCAAATACAGTTCTCCGATAAAAAACAGTTTTTCAATAATAAACATACAGTTCTTCAATATTAAAAGAGTTATCCGATACAAAACATACAGTTCGGCGAAGCGAACATATTTCTTCGATACAAACAGGTAAAGTGTTGCAACAGTGACTTAGGGCAGTGGTTACACAGACAGTTTATTTTTAGAACGTTTCTGTTTAATGTGTTGATTACATAGAAGAAATCTAAATATTTGAAAATCATGTCCTAATATTATGCTACACAACCAGTATAAAGAATAACAATGAAGTGTTTTTAATTTCTTTAGGATGTTTAGGCTGTGTTAATATCAAGTGTGTATCACCACTATCAATTTTTCAATACAAAAGAAAAGAAACGTAAAAGTAGAAGACTCCCCGATAAAGACGCACGCAGTACTCTTCGGTAACATGAGTTGCGGTTCTCCGATAACCGATTGGACGAAACGATTTCAATTTGTATAAAAATGGACCCGTGGAAGGTTCAAAATGCATAGGAACGTGGCGCGAATGTTCGGGTTATCTTGCAGTTTGGAATCAGATTACCCTGTATGGATTGAATTTACTTTGCGATTAGATAAGCACCGAGCATCGAGCGCGTTTAACCGTGAAATTGTTGTACAATTTCAGCATAACGGCCGTACTTCGTATTACCATAACGCCATCGAAGAACACGTGTCGCTTGTTTGTCGACGAGTCCTCAAATTTATCGTCGCTATTGCCTGTCGAACATTCTGCAATATGGCGCTGAAAGTTGGCGTACGAAAGGGCACAATTATTTTATTATATCTTTTATAAAAGTAATAATAATTTCTGTTGATGTGTTCAATGATGAATCGTCGCTTTAATTATTGAGTTAGTAATCACAAGGAAACCAGAATGATCGAGTTGATCAAGGAATTACGATTGGGCCGTCCCAACGTTTGAATTTCCCAATGAGTCGTATTTACTAGCTCTGAATCGGGTTGAAAAGTGTGATAACCTCAACCTCGCTCTCGTAGTGATGCGCATAACTATTCAACCTCGCCAATTCTTCCGAATCCGGTTGGACTTCCATTTGAATTGGAATTGTTGCATAGTTTTCTTATCGTATAGGGTCACTGACCACCGTGGAAGTACCAGTGTTTAGTAATAGTTCCCAGTGGTGTTTATCCTATGATAATCGGGTTATTGTTAACGCTCGCTGGCCATTGTCGAGTTCCTAATCAAATCTGCGCACTCCCAATTCCTAGTACGGAGTGAATTTCCACAATTTTTACCTGCTAAGTGCGTGTTTCGCGGTGTTTGAACAATTTTTCAACGAGGATTGCGGGAATGCCGCATTCTATTTGCTCGCCGCGACTTTAAGATTGGAGCTCAATATTGTTCAATTGTCTGGAGATGTGTGCTGTTTAAATTTGGAAGTCGGGTCGCTATTTGCTCGGAATAAAATTACGAGGGGAATCAGTTGCCAACTGGTGGATTCACTTTGACCATTGAGTAGAGCTATAAGATTATATATTTATTGTTACGATTTATGCGTCGAGTGGGATAATTATTTACGTATTTGCGAATCGAGAAATTATCAGTCGATATGTATTTTTTTTTGTAGAGGTTTCGAAGGTGAAACTGATTAATTTGAAATCAAGTATTTTTCTGTAATAATGCTGCTTATAACGGAGGTAATGAACATTAATGGACCAAGCCATGCATATCGGGGCGTCGTGTCGTATGTAGTTGTGACATGAGTACGTGTAACGGTTGGGTTGGGAGAGAATTTCATAAAAGTTGAAACCACCTACAAAACGTTTCATTTGATGCTAGGGATTAATGTTTCTTATCAGAGGCGCGATGAAATTTGTGGATTCTTTACATCACATGTTACGAAATTTGGACAAGATATGGTTCTTTTGCGATCGCCGCCATGACGAGATTAACTAGCACCTCTAGACCTTTCGTCTGCCATCCTAAAATTAAACACTATCGCCAGATATATTTAATTATCGTTGTATTCAATTAGGATTTTCTCAGCTGACGTTGGTGGTTGCGAAAACAGAAAAAGAACACGAAAAACGCAGGAATCTCTATCTAAAGTTGAATCCGGCGCGGCGCGCGGCGGGAGTTTCTCCTGTATTTCAGCAATTTTTAATTCCCTAAATTGAGCTGTTTACGGCCAATTAAATCAATTATGTCTTCCAATCCACTTGGACGCATGATTTTGAAAAAGTTTAATTGCGACAATTACTGAAGTAAGGGGGAAATCGATTCCAATTAAAAGGTGGCTCAATTGACTCGCAGTTTGCCGGAGGAACTGAAAGGGCGCTAATCCCCTCCCGAAATCCGAGGAGGAAATTTTATTGCGTAAGTTTACGTAAAACCCGCGGGACGAAAGGAAACAAAAAGCCAAACTTCATCCTTTCGTTTTTACGTAATTCCCCGCGAAAAAAGAGCGCGCTTTAAGGTCAGGAAGGTTGAACCTCGCGCGAAATTGGTTGAGGCGAATTAATTGGGAAACCGGGCGTTTCGTGCTCTGAAATGGAAAGTGAATATGGTCGATGGTTCCGCGGACGGTGGAACGGGTCCGCAGCGTTGTAACGTTATAATGCCTTCGGAGCACAATGTTACATATTCCGCGCTGGATTCTGATTACGTGATTTCGTCGATTAATTAAATGTGTTCGGTCGCGAGATCCAGGTGGTTCGCCTTCACTCCTCTCGTTTTAATCTATTTTTATTGTGGAAATAATCGCTTCGCGCGGCCTATTCACCTACCGGGGCAATCCTGTTTTACGGCTCTATTTCTGACTGTTATGAGGTGATTCGCCGGTTTTCTTTCCCGGGTGAGATGATCATTCGGTGCTCTCTGAGGTTCCATTCGAAATAGCGCCGTAAAGCGATTTATTTTTATTATTTTCTATGTGGATTCAGAACTGAACAAGTATAACATTAGTCTATTTAATTCCGCGCGCAGAAATTCCTACGACTAGGAGGAATAATTGAAATTCCCGCTTCCTGTGTGACGACGTGCACGAACGATACTATTGGCAGAAGCCTCTTTGTGCATTAGAACTTATTCTCACACTAGCATCACTTTCTAGCATTAACGTCCTTCTTTGTCTGAAAGTAAGGTTATGGTTGTTTTTGACTGTTCTATTAGCTGTTTTGTTCGAAAACTGCTTGCACTGAAAATACACGCAGTTCCCACTGCTTCAACACCAGAAGCTAAATTAACCCTTTCTAAAAGTGTGAGAATGAACCGTTGTAATCGACATGTGACTGGATGTATCTAGCAAAGACGTCATGGATTTAGTACACTTTTTACGTCCACTTTAATCCACAACAGTCCGCTAATTTCAAATATCACAATTTCGAGCTGCAAAATCAATTTCGAGCTGCAAAATCAATTTCGAGCTACAAAATCCGACGTCCCAAATTCGGCGTCCCAAAGTTGGCGTTCCCTACCGCACGCTCCTACGATCCACGCTCTCGCCGATGCGATGCCACAACTCGTACTCCGAGTTGCGTAATTGTTTTACATACGTGAATAGGTACTCCAGCGAGGATTTGCTACGTTGCGCGGCCAGTAATCTAATTGAACCTAGCCGAAAGGTGCACGACACTCGGCTCGTCTGGCATTCGATTACTAATCGCGCGAGGAATCCCCGGCCCATTTCATGGCTGCACTCTTCTGGTAAGTCTTTTCGCCAGTTTTCCTCCCGAGCCGGCTCTCACCTCCTACCTCGCAATTACAACGCCGATCTCGAAAAGTACCCGCTAACTGCGGCCCGCGCTTCCGCCTCGAATGCACCACGAATTACACGCTTCTTTCCAGCGCTTCATTTGCGCCTCTATGTGGACATTCCTACGTTCGAATCGTCGCCCTTGATTGTCTCCCGCTCCGCTGGAAGTCAACACCGGGCAACTTCAATTTCGCTCGCTAATAGCCTTTTTTCCGCACTTAGAAACCTCCTGGTTTGTGTTACGCCGGAGTGCTTTCTAACGTCCACATTACAATTATTGCGGTGCGCTACGGGAATCCAGTCACCTAAATCCCTACATCCTATCTCACCTAATCATCACATTCACCCAAATGAACGTATCGATATTCCCTGGCTATTTTATTTCATCTAAATTTTCTGCAGAACTTACAGGAAACGAAACGACAGCTGATAATAATTTATACCGACTGCCCATTGGCATTCGTTAGGTTTTAATGCTTCTATTATGTATGTCCGGTTTGTGTGAAGCGGTTTGCTGCGGTGTGACTGACAACAAATCCTCGTGTATTTTTCACAAAGGCTTGCGCTACCTTGGCTGGATGGATAGGACATGGTTGTAACATTGATTAAATCTTTTACTCAATGGTTCTAGTCAATACTCGTAGAGGAGTAGCCACCTTTTGAGGTTCAGTCGCCTTGAGTTTGTCGCGTCGCGTCGTCCCGCTGCGAGTTGTGAGAGCTTGGTCTAATAAACTTTTGCTATTTCAATGTACTCAACGCATTAAAGCCGCATTCCATCCGATTCGATTTATATGCCTGCGCCGAGTCAAATTGGCCGTTTGGAATTAAACTCGTCATTAATCAGGTGACTATACTAAATCGCATTGGCCACCTCGGGATTGCATTCGATCCGCGAACGTCGCAGTAAAATAATAATATTGTATACTAATAGTATGAGTAGTATTTCTTCAGGCAAAGTTTACTCAAAAACATGTTCCCAATATTAAAACCAGTTCACGTAAATTATCTTTTAACCGTATGCGTTTAGTGTGCAGATTAACCCTAGACTGGTACACCAGGAGCAAGTTAACCGTGCATCTCGTGTACCAATATGGTGAATGTGATAAAATTGAAAACCAAACGTGCTAGTTTAGTAGTAGAATTTCGAACGACTAATTTGATTCATTCGCGCAGGAATCCACAATCACTTACAGCGCGAATGTACATGAACAATAAACTAAGGAGAGATAAACTACGTTATTAAATTTGTTTTGTCGTTTGCGAATGTCCCGTGCAATAAACATGCTCAGCTATCAATTGTACATGGCCGGTCGGTTTGTAAACAATTTGAGTCACGCGGAGAGGTTTTTGTTTAAATGCGACCGGTATCAAGTATTCATGTTATGCGGATTGCATTCGGTTAGTGGCGCGGTCTGCGGCGTTGGTTAGGGGAAGGTCTTTCGGCACGAATAACGTAGTTAAGGGGTTCCGCGCGCCACTGCAAATTAGCCTATTAGCAGTGATTATAGTATGTATTCTGTGCTGCGCTATTAGGCTAGACTCCTGTCTGCAGCCGCGCGGACGGCTCTTAGCCAAACTAGGGAGCTTTCTTCTCATTATTCACACACGAATTAGTGAAATTACGTAAACGGGCGGAACCCGAGAGCTCTGGGCTTCGGTTGTGCATTATATCCCTCAGTATGCTCAAGAGTGCGTGAATACTCAGGCGGAGGTTGCCTTTTTGTTCTGTTCTCATAGTGGGATTTGTTGGTTCGATTACTAATCGTGTTCGAGGTCTGTTTTGCGAAGTATAGGTTTAGGTATAAGTCTAATTTTAATGTTTTTGTATAATTGGACGGGCGCCGAGGGTACATAGGAAAAGAGCCGTCCTTCGCCTTCTGTCCCTTGAACATTTCAACTCACCTCTCGCTGTGCTTTTCGCGAAGAACTCGAAAAGGTGGAGGTCTGCAAAATCTAATCGAATCCGAATTCCACCGGTTAGGTTGTTGACATTTTTCCATTTCGTAAATGCTTTTTGGGAGCATTATGACACGTGATTGTTACATAAGGTTAAAGGAGTAAGTCCGTCTAGCAACTGTGTTGTTTTCAAACCATATACGTACTGCCAGTATGCATTTACGGCAACTCTTACCACAACCGCGGTCACAGTTGTGTATTTACGGAACCCACCTTAAGGGCCAGACAGAATGGAAAATCGTTTCGGTTATTGTTTTGATTATCGTTTCGGACGCCGATAAAGTAGAACACTTATCGAGGGCGGAATGTTTGCTTTATATTTAGTAAATAGTTGAACCGCCACTTCCTAGACGGCGCTGTCGGGCAGTTTTCAGTCGGTAAGTGTGTTACATTTATGGTAAAGCGTCATTTGAGTTTGAGGTTAGCGTTGGCGTATGGAACCTCTATATTTCAGAAAGAACGCCACACACGAAAAACGCTAACCTCAAACTCAAATGACGCTTTAACATAGACGGTTCAACTACTTAGATATTGTATTCCTCGTTTTGGTCAAGTTTACCTGGTGTAGATGGTGATGGTTTAGATACGGCGGTATTAGTGATAAGGTTAAATGAATAATGACTCGGGTCTCCGTTCGAAATTTATATGATTATTTGAAGCTAGGCGTGTCGGGTCCGGCGAAATATCGCAGTGATTAAGCGTCTAGCCATTTTTGCCGATGTCTCGACAGATTAAAGTCACTACCCGAGCGTGTAACCCAGCCCATCTGGTCATGTCACTGAGTATTAATGTACCGTGATAAGGCTGGCGATGGCGGTGGCGCGATAATAAAACACCGTAGTTCATGTTTCGCACTGAACTCGGAAGAGGTGAAATTCTAGAGAACTAAATTCCGCAGACACGTTCGATTCCGCGGGCAACCTACTTCGCCGCTGATAACGCAGATATATCTCGGCTGGGTCAAGTTATGTGAGATCAGGTCAGATTAGGTTAGATCGGGTGAGGTTAGGTTAGGTCAGGTAAAGTGAGGGTAGGTCAGGTGAGGTTAGGTCAGGTTATGTTAGGTGAGGTTAGGTCATGCCCGGTGAGGTTAGGTCAGGTGAGGTTAGGTCAGGTGAGGTTAGGTCAAGTGAGGTTAGGCCAGATGAGGTTAGGTCGGGTGAGGTTGAGTTAGGTGAGGTTATGCCATGTGAGGTTAAGTCAGGTGAGGTTAGGTCAGGTGAGGCTAGGTCAGGTGAGGTAATGTAAGGTATACAAATGGAAACCTGGATGAGAAATCTTGTAATAAAAACCCCGAAAAGAAAAAAGTAAAGTCGTCCTTCCGTTTCCAGATTAAAGACCGAATCAAGGAAGATGGACTATCCCTCAGTCCTCATTGCCGCCCTTCTCGTGGCAGCTGGCTGGGCTGCCCCGAACGTGTTCGTCCCTTGTCCGGACAGTTGCGCCTGCATCATCCTCAACAGCAAAGGGGACATTGCCGCTAAATGCCCTTCCGCGTCGCTGGTGCAGAAGTTGCAGTCAAAGCAGAACCTTTCTTTGGTCGAGTTGGACTTGTCGAACGCGAATTTGACTCACTTTCCGAAGTTGAAGGCGCTCCCGCGTCTGGGAAAACTGGATCTTTCGGGGAATTCGATTGATAAGTTGGCGCACTTCCAGAATTTTCCCAAACTGACCGAGTTGTCGTTGAGGAACAATAACATTAAGAAGATCAGTGGGAAGTTGCCGAAGACGCTGAGGAAGCTGGATTTGTCGTACAACTTTTTGGATGTGGTTCCTGGGGAGTTGGTGTTCTTGCCGGAGTTGGAGCAGCTCGACTTGTATCAGAATCCGATTGCGTGCAGTTGCGGGAGTAAGGCTGTTCAGGATAAGCTGATCATCAACGGGGTGGTTATGGTGAATCCGGTTGTTTGCAAGCAGTCTAGGGATGCTCCTAGGAAGTACCTTTCTTCTTTGCGGTGTAAACACCAGGATGTTGAGGTGATGCAAGGGGATGATCCTGGTGCTTTAGGGGAGTCTGGCGAGGAAGAGGATGATGGAATCGACAGGGAGTTTATTGTTTCTTCGAAGAACGCCAAGAAGGAGGACGATAGGAATTTGGAGGAAGGGAGCGGGGAAGAAGAGATTTTCGGGTCGGAGAGTCCCGATCCGGTTGGTGTGGTGAATTCGACTACGGAATCTTACGAAGATTACGATTACGAAGGTTCTGGTTCGGATGATGATGTTGTTCCTGTTGAGGAAGTTCCTGTGGTTTCTGACGATTTTCCTGAGTTGGGAAGTCCTATTTGTCATTTCAACTGCACGAACGAGGAAGATGCGGAGGATCGCGTGGAATCGTCGAACGGTTCGGCTCCGCCTGGCTTCATTGATGGGATGAGGATGATCTTCAACGACTTGACGGGGAGCGGGGAGACTACGACGGAGAAGCCTGAGGAAATAGAGGAAGCTGTGGACACTAAGAAGGAAGTTGAGGTGGTGAAAGCGGCGGCTCCTTCTGGAAAACAATTCGAGGAACAGAAGGAAGCGAACGGAGAGATGGCTTCGACCACCTACATCGTGATAGCCACTCTTCTTCTTCTCGTCGTCGTCCTCTTGGGCTATGCCATTGTGAAGAAGCGAAGGCGGAATTGGAGGCGCAGGAGAAACGCGCAAGAGAAACCGGCCAAAATGGTAGAGATGAACCTGCTCATTAAAAAGGAGAACGGCAACAACACGAACGGCAACAGCGGTAAAGTGGAGAACGGGAAGTACCTGACCTCCAAGAACGACGACGCGACGAAAAAGGAAACTGACGAAACGAACGATAAGGCAGCGGAACCGCTCTTAAACGGTCCTAAGGGGGAAATCCCTGCTATAGTCGAAGACCACAACGGAACGGACATTCGCAACGGAATCGACATCGGCGATGGAACTGACCCTGAGGAAGTAGAACTTAGAAACAAGGACGACGAGAATCTCCTAACACCAAAAGCCGAACGCGTCACCATCCAAGTTAAAGAAATGACCGCCCCGAAAACGCCGATCTTAGTCGAGCGGCACATAAGCGCCGACGGCCAAATCATCACCACCCCAAGCGCAGATCAGCGCCTGTAGGCGCCCACGAAATCCATACCTCAGTATTTATTACCCACATGAATTTGTGATAAGATTTAACTTATGGGCACGGGCCCGCTCGTTTTTATTTGTTTTATTTCGCACGGAGTGTCCGCATTTCCGCACTGCTCCAACCGAATTGTCATCCAAACTACCAACACCTCCACTGCCATCCGCATCACCTGCGCTTGCGGATGCGGAGGCGTTGCATAACTAAACAATTGGAAAGGCGAACAATTGTACGATTTCAAGTGGGATCGCGATTGAGCCATCTCAAGTGGGATTAAAATTCAACCCGTCTTAGGTTTTACTCACAAATGAACTATTAACTCAAACGCGTTGAACAACTTATAGTTTGGAAATCAATTTCAATTAATTTAAAACCATAGTCTTAATAGCTTAGTTCGCGGAGTGAGTCCAGAACCAGTTCGGAAACAACGCATGCGCAGTAGGTATTGGCGCTCAAATTTACTACAGCGCATGCGTTCTAGTTCCGAAATGGTTCTGAACTGACTCCGCGAACAAAGCTATACCATTCGCACTATCACACCAAATCTGGCAACCCAAAAAAAATCATTTTTGCACTCCGACAATCTTTTTACAACCGATCAATGCGCGACACTCCGCATTTGTTTTATGAACGCATCCCCTGCGTTTTGAGGGCTGTTGGATCGTGAGTAACATCCGGACCGGGCTTCAACCCCCCTGAAGACTGTCTTTACATTGTTTTAAATCGTGATTTCCGAATGCCATTTCTTCCCTCGGCTCTCCCTTTAAAAACTCTTTTTATTGTATCTGCGCAGTATACAGGGTCAGGGCGGAACCGCTGAAAACAGTGAATTTCTCTCGAACCCCCCAAACGAATTTCAACAAAATATTGCTCCCCATCCGCATACGCCCCAACGTACAATTCGAAAGAAACTCACTGCATTCAAAATTCCGCCCAAGGTAAAGGGTAATGTGGAGCAGTTTTTGCCAAAGTAATCGTTTCACTTCAAATATCGAAGGATAATCGACGTCTCATTTTTTGTGCCGCTCCATTTAATGTCATTTCCATACTTCTTTTTACGATTATTTCTAATCTCCTCAATTCCACCGTGTCATTCACACCGTGTGGTTTTAATTACCCCAGTTCTCGCGTAATTACGCAATTTTAATACTTCTGGTATAAAAAAAATACGCCATTTGAAATGGCCACGTGACGTGGATTACGCGCGTCCTTCACTGAAATGTCCTTTTATTTTCTTGTTGGTTTTTCATTCGTGAGAAACACATTTTAGTCGTTAATTAGGGTTGGTTATATTGGACCGCGATCATATCCGCCTCACCTTCGATTCTGCAATTTTAGTCACTTTTGTTTTCCGCTTCGTTTTAAAATAACTTCACGCAATCTTTTCCAAAACTAAAGCATTCTTCCACAACGTTTGTCCGCCAAAAAAAATCGCACCGTTTTCTCGTCCAAATCCAATTATCACATTTCCTCACATCTAAATCCTTTTTTAAAACATATTTATACGAGAGCTCAATAGATCAGGATAGTCGTTTTTTGTTACAATAAAAGACGCGGACGGTCAAACCGTCCGCTTGTAAATAAGTCTAATAGGTTGCTGCGCCCGAGATTCCTAATAGTTTATTTTGTAATATCTATTTTTATATAAATATTTAACGTTGCGAACCGTATAAATGTTAAATCGTTTTTTATTTGTAAATATATAATATAAAATGTTCTACTTCAATTCCCAACTCCTATCGACCAGAAGATGATCACAATTTCATATTAAATCAAGGAATATTCTTATTTAGAATATCATGATATGAAATGTCCATATTGATATTCCTCAAGTCAATTCCTCTCACCACAAAATTGAACAAGTAATATTTTTATTTTCGTAACAAAATATTTATTATCTTCAGAAATGAACAAATTCCATGAACTGTATTCCTAGCACCAAGTCAGAAAATCAGCGTGAGGTTATATTCGCTATTGAATGATTAAAACAAAACACGCTCAATCACTGGAATAAGCATATAAACAGATTTCTCCCCACTAATGGGTTACGCGAAAACATCCAGTAGAAAGCGAAAAAAGAATCTGAACTTGATATAAAAATACTGAGATAAAAATAGTATACATTGGAGCTTAACTACAACATTCGAATACAAAAGTCAAACGAAAAGCGAAAATAACCTCACTTCTGTGGAAATAAAAGCAATAAAAAACGTATAAGGCACCAACAAATTATTCTTTATAAAGCGTGACGATTTCATCCATCGACTTTTCCAGGTTTTGCACGAAACCTTTACTGTCCGCTCCGTTTATGTAGCTCGTCACTAGCGCGCCTAAAGAGTCATTGCGGACGGAATATCTGGAAAGAATTTAAATAATAAAAATCCCAATATCTTGTCATAGTTATTTACGGTGGAAAAATTGTCGTTTTTAAATATGTAGAGGATTTATCCTTCCATTGCTAACGCCGTACGCAGCGTGTAAAACATACTGCATTAAACGTATTATATACGACGTTAGCAGTAAAGAGGTTACGAAAATAATTAACGAAAAACAACTCAAACCCTACCCAACTCCTAATCCATCAGGAACAACAGGTCCAAATCCTCCAGCTAGGAGAGCAGGAGAAGAAAGAGTGCTAGTGGATAAAATATGGTGGTTAAGTTTGGCATATGCAGGATCTAGGAATATGGCAGGTAAATCTTTCCCGGCGAGATGTCTCAACATGAACATGTGTCTGTCGAATCCTTGGCCCATAGCAGCTTCTTTAGTTAGGTTGTTGTGGATATCCGAGCACTTCCGCACCAAATCTTTCAAATTTTCTTTAGACGTGGATTTATTGGTGTTTATTGCTTCGCAGTACGCCTATTGATAAATAATTAGTTTTGGCGTACACCATTATTCGTATTGCATTATTCACATTCCATTATTCGTATTCCATTATTCACATTGCATTATTCGCATTCCATTATTCACATTCCACCAGTTATTCACATTACATTATTCACAGTCCATTATTCACCTTTTCCTATCACACGCCATCCACATACTTTATGCCTATACCCTAATCTACTAAATGAATAAAAATACAATCTGAGTGAGGGACTTGCCTTAGTAGCTGCAGTGCAAGACCTCACGGTTTCAGTTCGTCCATGTTTGAATGCAGCCGTACTGGAAGCTTCATACGTTCCAACGAAAGTACCGGTAAGTTTATGGTAGGCAGCCTAAAAAACAATACACTATTTACAACAAACGAAACAATTGACTAATCATTATATTTAATCATTATTATTACTATAACCAATCACCTGGAATCCTAATTGCATAACAGAATCAGGACTAATTTGGTTCTTCTTGCAAAAATCCTTTCCGAACCCCTCGTATTGCATAACATTCACATCTAACGTATCACAGATGGCTTTGTATTGTCGGGCAGTTTGTTCTATTGTCTCTTTCAATTTATCGGTCAGTTTGATATCTGAATCGAATTGAAACTAAATTAGGATTTTGGAACCCATTGTTACGATTACAATTGCAATCTTATACGAAACCGTACTCTTACCAATTTTCGACACTCCTCCGTCCAACTCAGCCGTCAAAGTGCTCGAGTTGACTTGCGGATTCTCCGTGGAATCTTTGAAGATGTCCTGGAAGAAGCGCAGCACCGCGACGCCATCTCCCCACGAGTGCTCGAAGTTGATGCAACTTATCCCGTCTTTGGCAACAATGATGGAGAAGCTCTTATCGAACCACCGGTTTTTCCCATCTGAATGCAATAATTTCTTAGTTAAATCGATGGGATTTAAGCCGGCAGTTTCTTCGTCCAAAATCAAATTGAATAGAGCTCCATCTATCTTTTTGAGAGCTTCCTCGTTGCCAGCTTCAAGCAGTTCCTTTCTGTTTCCGGCCCATGCTGTCCTATCCGTTGTGGTTAATAGGCCAATGGGATGCTCGCAGTCTCCTCCCCTTTCGTTCAAGATGTAGTTGATTCCGCTCAAAATTTGTTCTTTAGGGAGTATATCTCCACTTTTATCGAACACGTCGAAAGTGTAGAAATTTCCTTTGTATTGGACTAAGATGTGTTGGGAATTCGGGTCGATAGAAAGTGTATCCTTTCCTATTTGTGGGATCCTAGTTGCGCTGAACAAATTCCCAAATTGACTCATGTCTAGGGGAAAAGCGTTCTGCAAGTAAGCCGCGTACCAGGCTAATCTCGAAGGAACTTTAGAGCAAATTTTTCTGAATTTCTCTGTGTCGCTCTTCTTTGGGTTCAAATGGAAAACTTCCGGTTCTAGTATTCCCGCGCGCAGCGACTTGCAAAACCGCAAAGAACTAATGAGGAGGTTCGTCGCTCGGATGAGTTGGTTGTTGTATTCGGTTCGACTGTCGTTGATGAAGACCATGATAGGATTGTAGTTGAGTGGTAGAGGGCGCCTGTCTTCTAAGTAAGCGTCGAACCACAACTTGGAGATGTAACTCGTGTGCTTATTTCTCTTATCTTGGGCTAGGAGCTGCGCCTGCAGTTTTCTCCCTTCGCCCCCTTTGAAGGCTTCAACTAGGGCTGTGGTCTTCCTGAACTCTTCGTCGTTGAGAAGCGGTCGTTGGGCTGCTAAGTATCGCCGGCAAGAGTCTTCTAGTTTCGGGATGGGAAGGCGAGGTAGCGATTGTTGGAAGTGCATTGTGGGAATTACGCTTCTCTGCCAGTAATTGTAATCGGTGTTGGTGGACATGTAGCGACGGACCATCGCCGTTGGTGTTTTAGGAAGCATTTTGGACAGTGACATTTTTCTTGTTTTTGGTCTAAACGTTGGGGAAGATGGCCATAGGTTCTGTAATGAAAGCGGAGGTTTTATTTTTGTTATTATGTATTGTTTTTTAATTCAATTTTTAGAGTTTAATTTTTTATTATTTGCTGTATTCTGACTTATTTTTGTTTTTTATTTTGATTATTTATTTAGCCTTTTGTTATGCCGTTTGGAAGGAAGTTTTTGATGAGTATATTTTATTCGTTGTGTTTTGTTGTACTCTTCAAAACGAATAAGCGACCGGAATCCATAACGTTACATTTTTCCAGTAGTTAAAGGGGTAATCGCCTTGAAAATGAACATGAAAATCTTACGCTGCTTATCAACTTGTGTTACATTACATTATTGTTTGAGGTAGCAGTTTGAACAGCGAATACATTAATTCCTATACTCACTAATTGTTATCTGATTAAGATTTGGGTGTATTAAATGGGTGCCCTTGGTACTCATTTTAATTGTGCGGAATATTCTTAAATTGTTGAAATCGCATATTTTTGCTGGAATTAGAGTTAGTTTGCGAATGATAAGATGTAAATTTTGCACGCTCTTGAAAACCCCTGATTTTTTGGAACAGATGCATTCATTGTCTCGTTTCCCTCCTTGAAGATTCAGGGTATGTGAAATAACATGCAATTTTCATGAAAAAAGGTACATATATGAATTCCTGGAGTATTTTTCACACAAATGACCATTGCAATGCTTGGAGGCACGTGCGTTATGTAAAAAAATTGCACGTTGGAGTAATTCCTGACATGCAGAGAATTCTTCATAAGCGAATCTTTCATAAGAAACACATGTAGTGTTTCTTGATTTTTAAGCACAGGTAAGCGAATGACATTTTTTAAATGTGTTAGACTCGTGCTACTAATAAGAAATCCTTAACACGGAAAAATATGGTAAACTGAATCATTTATTTGGCAGATCACATGTAGATCGGTGATGAGGTAAACAAATAAAAATACCAGGAGTTCAAACGGAATAAACGAATTAAAGGGTAGCAGTAATAGCGTGAAATCGCATGGTACAAAGTTCAATTAATGCAAAAAAAAAGGGTTTCCCATTGAAGTATTCTTTTAGAAAGAAAACAAACCTTGCCCTGGCAATATTTTGGTAGTATGTTCTTTAATTAGCGTAAATCGGAATCAGTTTTTATTAAATTATGTGACCAGCAAACTCACGCTAAATATACGTTGTTACATCTACGTGTGTGCGCAAACAACTGATTAGATTTTTGTGTATGTTCTCATTTGACAGAAAGTTGCAGGCAATTAACCTAAATGGGTAAACGGTGTTGCCGCATTGCTTGAAAAATATGACGTCTACTCGAAGCACACTGTAAACTATAGAGTTAATATGAGTTCTATGCTGTAAACAAAGCGCGCTGGTAGAGCCACAGAGTACTCTGTGGCAGAATGTTCAAGTTAACTCGGTTCGCCCTTTTACTGCGATGAGCGCATGGATCGTGGATGAGCGCTAGCATGGAAGAAGATTTCTCCATGGCGCAAGTATAGTGCACTAACAATCGGGGCGCTTTTCGCTTTTGAAAGGGTTTTGCGATTAAATCGGCCCATTGGAGTGCATTTTCTTCGCTTTAACAAATTGAGAAAAACCGACTGGTAAAAGGAATTGTTAAGGTTCTTTTCAGTAGAAACGTCGTATGTTGCGGTTGTATTAGAACGTAAGCGACGTTGCCGCTGTTGGGCCGCGCAAGCGGAATGAAACGGGTCCCAAGTAGGGCCTTCGCTTCGCTCGTGTCTCTATCTAAATACGCCAATATTAGAGGGCAAGCTGATTAAAAGTGCTGGGAATTTGTGCGAATTGAGTACGATTTCCGAGGTTTGCGTTGCAGTTCCACATTCATCTGGAGGAAATTTCCACTTGTTGGTCGATAATGTTTGTTTGTGACATATGTGATCAGTGGCGTGCGCTCGGAGGGTGCCCTGTCGCTTCGCCCCGACGAGGGTGAGGTACAGTTTCTGGGGACTTTCGCATTTCAGGGGGAACGTTGGTAGGTTGGCGGGTAATTCAAATATTTTATTTTCATAATCATTTCTTGTTTTTTTACAGTATGAAAACGTATTTCCAAATTCATACGTTGGAAAATTATGCTTGATTTGCAAGTGTGTAAATACTGCATTTTGATTTTAATGTTTTTTTTACTAGAAGTAGCATTTCGCGAGTTCAATGGCCATTCCTTAAATTGTATCTATAAAAAAGTAGACAAACACAACATAACCTCAACATGTTTTACAAACATTTTATCTGAGCGCACTAAACTGATGATCGCTGAATCAAATATCACTTGAAATATCGCTCGAAATTTACGGAAATGTGATGTTTAATTTGTACGCCACTGGCCGCTCTTTGACAACTCCAAGTTACTAGAACTTACATTTTTTCGGTCAGGTGTACCAACTAAAGTCTGAGCGGGAAATTCAACCTGGCGACGATCCTTAATGATCTCACGATACATCAGACATTTGGAATTTCCTATAAAAAATTTTATCTGACATATAGCGCCATCCCCATGTATATAGAACTAGATTTCGGAAGCTCCGCCATCGGCTAAGCCAGCTAAAACATTTCTGTAAACGATAAATCGAATAACACGCAATCAAAATTATAAACT
The DNA here is from genome assembly GCA_033557855.1 of Hydrochus callosus. Classification (NCBI taxonomy): domain Eukaryota; kingdom Metazoa; phylum Arthropoda; class Insecta; order Coleoptera; family Hydrochidae; genus Hydrochus; species Hydrochus callosus. The sequence goes on along the minus strand of JAUIMY010000056.1, from coordinate 53,934 downwards.
TGTCCCTGACATCCACTTCACTCTATGTGATCCATTGCATCCCGCATGGCGCATTTCTCCGTTCACAACCCAATTTTCATTGGTTAGATTTGGGCGGAACGGGCGGAGGAGCACGTGCATTCCGGATTAAAGTGCAAACAAGGCCGCTAAAAGCGCCGTGAAAAAAAAGGGCCGATAGCGGACGTAAGGACGGAAGAGTTGCAATGCAAAGTGTGCGCTCGATAATTTTGCCATTGGTCGGGAGCAGTGCGCACGCGCACGCCGTCGCCTGCCGACGTCGATAAGGGTTTTAAATTGACGAAAATTCGAGGATGCAGTGCGCGTATTGAAATCCGGCGGAAAATCGTAGCCGCACTGTGTCCTTAGTGAAACGGGCGACTGCGGGTGCTCGGGGTTTCGTTCGCGTTGAGGCTCGAAAAGGGGAAATGTAGGTATTCGCGGTTTCCGAACTGTCCGAAGTTTATTGATTTTGGGCTTAGGGCCTCCAGTGTTCCGCTTACGCCGACGGCAATATAATATTGTTTACGCCGGTCGCGTTTTTCCGTGGTACGCGCCCGTCTTTGCCGTAGTTCGGGAGGTTTCAGTTTTGCGCTATTTTCGTTTCGGTTCACGTGGGAATTATTGCGAGAAAATCAGCGCCGGGTTTCACATGGCGCGATTCCCCCAATCATTGGTTTTCCTCTTCGATTCTTCCGATGTTTTCGGGTTAGGAATCACTTTTAACGACAGTCGCTTTAACGACGTTGATTTTATTTGATTGCTCCGATAAACGTTACGTTCCCGTGCGAACGATTTTTCGGACAACCGCTCTGAGCGAGTATTTTAACATGTAAGATCAATAGAAGTTTAAAATTCGCTTGTCCCTGAAGAGGTTGGCTAGGGCGCGTTCTTCCTCTGAAACCCAAGTTTTTCCTCTCTTCCGCACGTGACGTCACCGAGCGTGCTTGACATTTTATTTTGTATGGCATCATATGGCCCGTGAGTCACCGCACCGCCGCTCAATTAGAATTCTAGGACTAAAGAAATACAACGAACCACAATTCCCGCCCGCTTTAACTCACGGCAACCGTTTCAGGTGTTAAGAGATGTGTCAATGGCAGTTGTAACGAAAGCGCAATGACCAGTCTGGCTTTGACATTGGACAATGTAGATGTAAGTGAACATACTGAACAAATAAGCAAGTTGTTCCCCAAGTGTCGTCCCCGTAGTGACATCAACCTGAATCCCATCCTCTCTTTGGGTTGTGACCATGAAAACACGGACAATGCTTCCATAAATGTAATGAATATCGACAGAGACAGAGAGAATGATAGGTACGGCCCCATTCAGCATACTAATCCGTAAGAAAACAAAAAAGCCCGAAAATCAGATTCGCGTGGAATTTCAGTCGCGAATTTGGTTTTCGGGTTTCCGTAGCGAATATAATTGGCACCTTGTCGTTCAATTCCGAATAAGTTCTCAATTTTATTAAAACGTTCCTACGTTAAAGAATAATAATTACCATTTGCACCTTTTAACCTAATTATGTAAAATCTTCGTTTTGAGGAGTTTAATTTGAAACTTCGTTTTGAGGAGTATAAAAACTTTGTTTTGAAGAGTATAAAAAATCGTTTTTGAAGAGTATGAAAAACTTCGTTTTGAAGAATATGAAAAACTTCCTTTTGAAGAGTATAAAAACTTTGTTTTGAAGAGTATAAATCATTTCCTTTTGAATAGTGTAAAAAAAGGCAGTCATTACTTGGGACAGCAGCATACACTTCAAAACAGAATATTCTTGAAAACTTCTCAAAACAGTTTCGAAGATTATTTTAGTTTTCGGTGGAATTTAACGACACTAAAATTCTTTGTAGCATAACAAAGCTTCCAATAGTAGTAGTAGCATTGTCGCTGGTTATCTTGGGAATTAGTAGTGCAGCACGAGAATTTCACGCAGTCAGAGCGACTTGCTTCTTCCGCGAAAGGTAGTATGCAACGGCAACGCTAATATGCAACGACAACGCTAGTTAGTATAAACTTGACCCCCGTGCCATAGTGACGCGCTGAAGCGTACCAAACGAACTTGTTCTGACCCAATGGAATATTCGAGCTGCACATGTAGAGTTGAAACGGAATGAAAACATAGCTGCATTATATTCGAATAAAATTACAATAGAAAAATTTATCCAACGCATGGCCTAATTAGAAAATGTTAATTTCTCCATCACCGAATGGCGTATCGAACGCAAACGCGAATCCATTAGTCGTCCGACGAAGAAAAACTGCCTTGAAACAGAAGCGCGACACTTAAAATTATTATAAGTAATTGTCAACAACGATACATCCGGAATAAAACACCATCCGCGTACGCGTGTCGCTTTTCGAGGAAATGAAGGCTCAAACAAAAGGTTGTACGCGAGAGCGTGCATTCCCGAATTTTTACAAAGGACACCGCTCTCTAGTAATCAATACCTGGTTACAATAGGACAAACGCAATACTAATTTTTCAGCGTTTTGTTTATTATTTGCACGTAAAATTCCATTCACGCATTTTCCCCTTTGTAAACGGATGAATAGTACGCGAAATAAACGAGCGTCGGTTTACATATTATTTTTACGCGAGCCATTCAAATTTAAAAATCACAACGCGCACCGAGTATTTTTTAATTGAAATTGGAGTTCGATTTCAATCAAGTAGAAATTGCGATTCGAATTCAAGTAGACATTGCCATTAGAGTAGACATTTTTGGTAGGGTTTGGAATTAGAATAGAATTCGAATGACAGTAGACTTTAGAATTCAATAGAAACAAAATTAAATTAGGCGTTGAGAAAAATTAAAATCTTATAAAAATTGAAACTAGAATAGAATAAAAATTAGAATCTATAAAATGTAAAGAAAAATTCAAGCATCAATATTTAAATTCAAAGTATGGCAAAAATTCTAGCGAAACCTGATTGAGGAAGCAACACCCCAGCTGTTGGAAGCATACAAGTTAAATCAATCTCATTGAAGCGCACTGTTTTAAAACTGAATTTTGAAGACTACAATATACTATTTTAAAACTCTAAGCTTTCGTTTCGAAGTCTACACCATCGATACGCTCGCATTCCCTCGGCTGTTGCTTCCACCGTCAAACCTCGCTGAAAATCCATAAAACGCAACACGATTCACTCGAGCAACATGTAGTGCCTAATAGAAAGCTACTTCCACGCATCTACCCCGATCCCCCTGCCACCCAATCGGCAGTGTTTCTCCCGAATTTCCAGGATTATCGAGATAGCGGGCGGTCGTGAAATCTACTCCCAGAGCCGCAGCAAAGCGAACCGCAAATCCCGGACGGTCGTCGGCGACGATGGTGACAAAAAGAAGGTCCAGAAATCCCCGATCCGCCAGGGCGTTTGGGAGCTGCAGGGCTGCAACGGCGAGCCGAAGAAACTGAGGAAGCCGCACGAGTTCACGGAGACGGTGTTCTCGTTCGAAGTGCGCTCGGTGTCGCACCCGCCGGACCCATCGGCCAGCCCGGACCATGGGGGAAAAGTGAAGCAGGCGGACGGTGGGGCGAACGCTGGGGAAGTGGTCATCTTTGATGACATCGGCGGCTCGTGGAATGAGGACAAAGAGAAGATGGAGAAGAAGCATTCGAACGATGCATCTCCTTACAATCACACTGCCAGCAATTTGTTCAATGAGGACGCGGACGCCGTCGACCGGGTCACCAAAGTCATTGGGAGTTTGCCCATCGCTGTGTACGAAGGTGAGCGGTTGTTGTGTTCATGCGGTCAACCTCATCCTGTGCGAGTGCAATTTTTTTGCATAAATTCACTTTTTTCCAACGTGCTTACCTAGCAAAAAGTCTGGTAATTTTGTCGTTGTACGGTTGGTAAAGTGGCGTGTGATTTTGCTTTATGGGTTTTAAAAATCGGAAATTTATTATCAATAATGGAACGTTTCGCAGGCTCACCGAGGAGATATGGGCCAAGGCACGTTGACTCCAACTGCACACACCCGCAGCTTCCCAGCGCTCAAAGTCTGCTGGCGTCCCCTAGTGTTTACCCGCCGAGGCCCGGATTCCCACAGCGGATTGTTTGCACTCCCAGTGAGACTGAACCAAATATAAATTTAGACCATAACAGTTACAATGTGAGTTGAGTTGATAGTAATAGTAATGATTTCTTTATTAAAATTCGAGATATACAGCTCCTTTTATGCTAATGGTGCCTTTATCCTACTGATTTAACTTTCGTTATATATAAATTGTGTTACATTCATCCGATAAGGGATAAACATTTAAAAAGTACCATAAGGTTAACTTCGGCACTTTCCGTGGTTGCAGCAAAGAAGCAAACCGAGTTCACCACGAACCACTAATTCAACGTTCGACTATTTGTATGAGTTTTCGGAGACTAGGAAAGTTCTCGAGGAATTCTTCAAGTGTCCGCCTCCGGAAGAAGAGAACCGCTTGGAGGTTGAGTTTCAAGACTTGGAGTACGAGTTGAGGAGGCAGGGAAGCGATTCAGGCAACTCTTATGTAGGGCAGCGGCTGGCCAAGGGCCGGCCTGAGCAGACTGATTTTTGTTTACGGATCGACTCCAATAGGAAGTACAATAACAGCACAAACATGCTTTTGCAGGTTAGGTTACAAAAATTCCCCCTTCTCCACTTTTTTGATCGTTACATTCAACTTAACCTAATCTAAACAAAATCTTGCGTTGAGCGTGGCCTAATTATTTCTAGCATGTGCTTTATGTCAATATAATGAGCTGTGCCTGACGGAAGATTAATTGAGATGTTACTATGGTCTTGTTTAATAAACACAGCAATTACATGTACCTCTCTCCTAAATACACTCTTTTTTCCAGGATTATGATATAACGGAACACGAAAACAATTTCTTGGACCTGTCAATCGGGACAGGTTCCAGCGAAGACTTAGGTGAAACGGAAGTCGGGCTCCAAGTAGGCCACAGCCGCAACTTCACCTTATCCCCGGAGACCACGGATTGCGATTCGAATTGCGGAGACTTCGACAGTGAAGTCTCCCTCATGCTAATGGAGAATGAGATGGGGACAGCATCGGGTCTACTAGGTTAGATCCACGATTGACAGCTCCGATGGCAGTTACTTATGCAATGATTGCAGGTTCTTCGGGAGACTTAGCGGTTCCTGGCGATTCGCTCCGATTATACTCAAGCATGCCTGTTCTCGAAGACGGGTTGTCATCGGGTCACGCTAGCGACACTGATAATAACAATCCGACAGTGATGCTGATGAAGAGGCAGATCACCGAAATCGAGAGGGAAATCAATCAGGACATCAAAAACAAACAGAATAAGGTGCAAGAAAACGGTCTATCTCCCGCCAAGGAGTGCGCTTCGCCTTCTTCTATGGAAGCAATAAATGGCTGCGCTAGTGGCTATGAGGATGGACATCCTATTGCTGATCCTCTGGGTGGGTTTTGATGCTTCTACTACTACTACTACTACTACTGCCACTGCTACTTCCACTACTACTACTTCTACTACTACTTCTACTACTACTACTACTGCTACTACTATTACTGTTACTACTACTGCCGCTGCTGCTACTACTTACACTTCCTCTACTACTACTTCTACTACTAAAACTACCGCTACTAAAAGTACTATTACTAAAACTACTACTACTACTAAAACTACTGCTACTACCTATACTACTAGTACGATTACTACTACTACTACCGCTGCTGCTACTACTACTACTAAAACTACAGCTGCTGCTACTACTACTAATACTAATAATACTGTTGCTACTACTGGGGGTTGTTTATGTTCCACGTTGCAGAGAAAACACCTCCTCCTCCAGCACCCGCCCCGCACAGGTGTCTCCCAGGGGAAAAGCCTAGTGACGTGGAAGCCGCAATCAAGGACATTCGGTTGACGCTGCAGAGGACCAAAACCCTTCCGCTCAAGTGCCATCCGGAAGAGGAGAGCGAGGAGAACGCAGTGAGCCCAGTGTGGGTGCCAAGGTAACTCCAGTACTCTTGTGGAGTATTTTTAAATAAATTTTTCTTTGCAGGCAAAGGGGACTGTCCATGACGAGCGGCGACTCCGACCGGAAAGTGCAGAGTGGCGAAGAAGGCGGAGACGAAGGTTAGTGCAACAATGATTAAAATCCTTAGAATTGTAACATTCCAGGGAAATGTAAATGAAGTGTGATAAAAAATCGTTCTTATCCCAAGAACGTCACGATCCAAAGTGTTAAAGACTCTCATGCGGTTAACGCCCGTATGAAATTATCAAAAGAACTCACTTGAATTATGTTGCAGAAGAAGCAGACACTGACCTTGAGACCGACCGCCTCCTCGGGCAGCAAAGGACCGACGATCAAGGTTTCTACGACGATAAGGTAAAAGCCACCGACAAACCTGACAAATCTGCTCCAGTTCCCGTTTAGCGGGAACTTTAGGTCGTAGGGTAGCTGCATTGGGATAACTAACGCCAGTGGCGTAGCGGGTGGAATGTAGCGAACTTTCTCTCTCTAGGGTTGGAGAAAACCCAAAAGCAGGACCATTATGCCACCGCACAGCCTTTCCACCCCGAAACAAATACTCACCCTGGACGAGGGCGCTCTGCCCCTCGTTCCCTTCGAGACCCCTAACTCACGCCCTTCCTCACCCAACGCCGCCTCTGACAAAAGCCACTCGCCTCAAAGTCAAAAAGGATCGGTGTCTTCGATCAAATTGAAAAAGGTGTGAGGGCGCATGACGTAGTTGAAAGTTTAGCCGCTTCTCTTATGGGTCGATTCTGCGCGCTCTCGTGACCTTGACTAAGTTGCGAATCAGTTCAATTCATTTGGCTACACTGATCAATATAATAACTTAATGCGAAAGAAAATATTGTAATTACGTAATTCCATATGTCTTTCTTATACTTATATTTATTAAATATTTTTCATATAACATGTAATTATCAGCGAACGCAGACCTAACCAAGACAGAAACCATTTTTTTAGAAATCGCATAAGCAGAAATAAGTAGAAAAACAGGAAAATTTCGATTAAATTAATTGTGACCCATCCTCACGATTTTATTGTAACGTGAATATTTACGATAGGCGCACAGAAGTGACCCATGCGTGACGTAGAGTTTAGATGGTTTGTGCGTTAGCACGGGGTAAAAATTTTCATTTTGGGAAGCAAACATCCGTTTTGTTGTTGCAGCCTTAGGCAAAAAGCTGGAGTTCCCTGGGTTTCCAAAATTGATTAGAGTCGCAAATTCACAATATTGTGAGAATATTTCTGCTACTACTCAGAGAACTACTCGATCATGCGCATTGTAAAATACAACATTTTGCAAATCGTACTGCACAATAGTCGAACGAAACTTTTGTTTTTATCGAAATTAACAGGTGTCCAGATTCTTATCAAAGGCTGTGAGTAACAACAAAATTCCACAATGTATAGTCGGTGAAGTTCGGAGCTCTAGTTTAGTTGGGATTTTATCTTTTCTACAGAGTTGTTTTCGTGCTAACGTACAACCTCTAACTGAACAAACTGAATCCGATTCCACTGAAAAGCTTCATCGGCGTTTGTAGATCAGCAACACAAATAGGTCGACTGCTAAAACTACCTTCACATTGTTAATTCGCAATTCAAGGTATGGAGGCACCGCCACTTATCTGAACTAATCTCTGGGGCTATATCAGCCATAGATCTACTACATCTGCTGTTCACATAACACCAAGCGAAACGTAGGGTTAGGTGTAAAATGGCACGCAAACGAAAACAATGCGACCTAACCTCAAAAGCCTCCGGGGATTTGTTCGACGTGTCGTCCACCAGAGAACTTGAATCGCGAATAGGAAGCACCGCTATTTTAACTTTCCAGGAATTAGCTATGAAGCCTCATTTCAACTCATCGCTTGTACTTAGAATATCTTATGCGAATGGCCAGAACTAATGCACCCTTCTTCTTTAACACACCGCAAACGGAAATTTTAAACTGTTATTAATTTGCTTTCCTTACAGGACAAAGAAAACAAGAAAAAAGGCAGGAATAAGGAAGGTAAGTGAAATGAAATTTGGAGATAAACTAACTTAACTAACGATTTCTTTATTTTTTTACCTTCTCACCTCTGATGGATATTTAACTGGTGAGTGAACTAACTGCCTTTTTGCTTCTTGTTCTTCCCGCCCATAATTTAACATTTCTTATCGCCTGCTTCATCGCATTTATTGTATTTTTGTTTCGCTTAAATTTAGCTTAATTTCTCGTAAATTGACTTCACAACTGCTTTACACTCCACCTCGACCCAAAAAAAACTGCTTGTTCCAACGGCTTAATTTTGCAGGTTTTCTTGACCATTCAGTGCTGATCGAAGGAGTCCTCTTCCGCGCTAGGTATTTAGGGTCCACGCAATTAGTCTGCGAAGGGCAACCCACCAAAACAACGAGGATGATGCAAGCGGAAGAAGCTGTCTCCCGGATAAAGGTGACGCATGTGTATTCTTTCTCTCATTTACACTGCTACTTCCATTACGCTTTACTTTCCTCTTGTAAGTTAGTCGTTTCTAGTTGGAGAGTTGAACATTTTTCAAACAGTCAAACGGCATATCCTGAAATACTTGGATTGGCCAACTTTAGTTACGACCAAATTTGTTCCAATTAGAGGAAAATTGCTGTGTTCAGTCGGCGTCAGTAGTTTTAACTCTAAGCTACCTAAATTACTTCGACTCACACCCTATGCTAAAAATCTGCTTGTTTACGGCTATTCCGGAATTTAGAGTTGTCGCATGATCGATATTCAGAAATTTCGATTCAATATTCCTTGGGTTCTGGAATTTTAAAATCTTAGATTTCTCGCATTCCGGACATTGGTTTTTCACCGATTTCGAACTTTTCGATCTCCGGATGTTTAGGGTTCCGCGTTTCGGCCTTTCGGAATTTCCGTTTGACTGGTCCTTCTAGCCCGTTACGGCATGAGAGCATGTCAGTGAGCGAGAGCTCTGTTCAGAGTGAAAACAAAGGACGTGTCGTATCTTGAGAGGAATTTTCGAGAGCGAAATAAAATGGCGTCGTTGTGCCCCCTTCCTAGCCACTATTTGAAAATTTTGACGGTGCCCAGTGCACGCTTCATGTGAATTTTCCTATTTGGTTGGTTGCCTGTTTCTATGTCTCCCTACTTAGAAGTCCGTTTGTTGGCGGGCGCTCACAACCGTCTTGTCGCACCCTCCCTACTATGATCGTTTGATTTGCTTTGGATGTTTCCTGTACATATGTTTTACTCTAGGTCGAAGTAGACTCGCGCTGAAGGTCATTATTGCCTCGAGCGGGTTCTCGATTCTATTTGCAATTTGCAATTTTGATATTATTATTATTTTGATATTTAACCCTCGTAAAAACAGCACTAGAGGTCGCTTTTGCTGATGTCACTCGCTAACCCTGCATTATCCGCGCAACTATTTACATATTTTAATCTAATTTTAACCGTTTGCGGTCTTACTTTATCTTCACTAAATGTATAATGTCGGGGCTATCCCGGCACAGGACTACAAATGGTTAACGGTCCAAACGCGGGTACTGGAAGGTTAACCCTTTCGACGGTACACACACGTACATCTCCTGAATATTGTTGTGCAATACCCCTCATAAAAATTCGGACACAAGGTGAACTTGAGCTAAACGAGGAATATAATATCTGAGTAGACCGCAAAAAATTGTTTGAATGAATATAAGTAAATTTATAATGCTAACGTGAGGCCGAGCCCTTTTGAACTAAACCTCACGTCATCGCTACAAATTTACTCATATTCATTCAATTAATTTTCTTCGGTCTACTTAGATATCATTTTCCTCGTTTACCTCAAGTTCACCATGTATCCGAACTTCAATGAGTGGTAGTCTACATCAATATTCAGGCCACGTAAGCATTAAAGGATTGGAATGACTAGGTTCAATTAGACTCATTCCTTCTAGGCCTTTCTTAGTTCTTAGTCTGTTAGTTGAAGTATTTGCAAATGGTAGTGCAAACGAAGGTGGAGGTCTTCATTAGGAATAATGTCCTTCACGCAGTTCACTTGACCCCGGCAATTTAGTTTAGGACCTAATTTTCTCATAACCCCTCACTTTTCTTACACCCCCCACCCCGCCAAAAAGCGACCTGTATCTTTCCGTAAACAAAAAAAAAACAGTTGAGAGGAAGATAGGCCCGCAATAGTAAGCGTCATTGCAGGAGGCATCCAACCAAATGCTGCAAAATTACGGCCCGACGTACGGGCCGAGCAGTCCGGAGAGCACTAGCTTTGACGATGAAACTCCAGTTGAACTGGAAGCGGAACCGGAAACCGAGGTGACCGCACCCGTAGTGCAGGGTGAGCTTTTCAAAACTTTGCCGAGAGAAACCCTCGCGATACCTTTAGTCCTACACTTTGAGTCAGACACCCTCGCATAATGCCGCGTTGCTTATGACTGCTTTGTGCCTGTGGTTTTGTTCAACTTGTTTGATGATAGTTCGGGGGATTCGTCATTTATTTTATGTTAAAGTTGTTACGGTTGATTACGTCAACATTAAGGTTAAGTGAGGTTTTGTTTAGGGATCGTAGGGAAAATAGGACCGGTTGTTTTTTATGCGATTTTTCACCAGATTAACTTTTATTGTACTAAATTAAATTGCCTTAAATATTAATTGTGTTATATATACAGGGTGAGGAAAGAGTAATGCAATATGGTTATATTTTTGTTATTATTAATTATTTTTTTTGTTTAGTTTTTAGTTTTGTTTACTATTGCACAAACGCAGTTTATTAGCAACGCGGCATTGTGGACAACTTAAAAGATTCCAAACAAGAAACAACCTTCGGGATATCATAATAAAAGCAAACTAAATACCAGAACTTTAAAAACTTGTTGAGAACTAAAACTGAAAGAACTAGAGTCGCAGTGTTAGAATTGCAACCAGTGCTAGAATCCCCAACAGAATTAGAACCACAAGAGAACTAAAACACAAGCACCGTGTGATAGGGATTGTTTTGGCGAGTTTGATTTTCCACTTAGACTTCAATTAGTACACCTGACAGAAACTCAGAGAGGTCAGTACTAGAAAATTATACATGGGTTAAATCTGCCCTGCTCTTTGACAACTCCGAATTACTATGCGATAAATTTTTTCAGTCAGGTGTACCAAGCGAAGTCTGAGTGGGAAGTTCCTGCTATCCCGATCACTCGGCAGAACCAGAGCCACAAATATAACCAAAAGCACTAAATAAACCAAACCACCTAATAAAGACTAGCACAAAACACGAAATGAATATAACTACCAAAAATCAACTAAAGTAACAAGAAATAAACAAAACTGAAACAAGCCAACATAAAATAAACTAAGGTAGCAAAAACAAAACAAAAGGAACAAAAAACAGGCATAACGAAAGTAAATCAAACAACGAAAAACTAACAAAAATCAAACATAACGAACAAAACTAATGAAACTAAAAACAGTCATTAACACCAAAATAAATACATAAGTAAATAAATTCCGAGAAGGAAGCGCCATTTAAACACAACACAGACACGAATTTGGCGGCGCAGGGCGGCCAGTGCATTGTTTGAAAAGCGAATTCTGTGCAAGGACCACGGGCGTTCAACACGCTTCCCCATCCGTTTGGGATTGGCGCCATGGGTACAGTGTTCCGACTGCATTTCCTCGGCTCTGTTGAAGTGGACGAGGAAGGGGGCCGTAAACGGCGCAAACGTCTCAAGAAAAACATGGTCGAAGTGGCCGTTACAAAAATAAAGGTCTGTTGAATTAAATGTCCGGGAGCAATTTCGGAGGTCCGTCCGCGAGAAATCAGACAGCTCACCAGCTGGCGCGGCATCGACGTCGATGTACTTACCGCTAAATTTGCATGTGAAATGCGCTATGATTTACATTTGGATGCATGGGCGGAAATATTTTACTTAGGACTTTGAGACACAGCTTTCGTTCGAACTCCGCCACGACTGGTGTGCTGTTCTGAATGTTGTTTTGGAAGCGCTGCCGGCTGTACTTTGGGCGAGAAGTGGGATGCGTACGCAATTTTTTTTTGGGGTGCTCGCTGTGACTGTTTAACTAACTTTCGCTTTCTCATAACGCTGCTTCTCGGGATTAAGGCTCTGGTAAGTAACCAAATCTTGGTGAAAGCGGGCTCGAAAGAGTTAACCCTTTGCACTCCTTACCGCCTTACCGGCGACAACGGAGTGCAAAGGGTGAATAAAAATACAAATTTTATCAATTGTATAAAACAATAGATATGTCAAATATTTACCTGATGAAAATCAGGGGAGTCTTATGGCTCCCCGGAATTATTGCCCTTGGAGCATTCCAATGGTAATGACTCCGTTCTCCAACTTAACTTTACGTGGGTTAGGCACCGGACGGGGAAACTCAGCCCAGCACCGAAGTAGACCTGTTCATTTCCACGGAGAAAATAATGGTTTTGAACACGGACCTCAAGGAAATCATGATGGACCACGCCTTGCGGACCATTTCGTACATAGCGGACATAGGGGACTTGGTGGTGTTGATGGCCAGGAGGCGGTTCGTGCCGCACGAGATGGAGGAAGCTCCGAAAATAAACCGCACGCCGAAGATGATCTGCCACGTCTTCGAGAGCGAGGAGGCTCAGTTCATCGCGCAGTCCATCGGGCAAGCCTTTCAAGTGGCTTACATGGAGTTCCTCAAAGCTAACGGCATCGAGGACCACAGCTTCGTCAAGGAGATGGACTACCAGGAGGTGCTCAACTCCCAAGAGATCTTCGGCGACGAACTGCAGATGTTCGCGAAGAAAGAGATGCAGAAGGAGGTTGTGGTGCCCAAGGCCAAAGGTGAAATCCTCGGGGTGGTCATAGTTGAGTCCGGTTGGGGATCGATGCTGCCCACTGTGGTGATAGCGAATCTGGCTCCTGCGGGAGCCGCAGCTCGCTGTGGCCACCTGAACATCGGGGATCAAATAATTGCAATAAATGGGGTTAGTTTGGTCGGGCTGCCGCTGTCGACTTGCCAGAATTACATCAAGAACTCCAAAACGCAGACTGTGGTGAAGTTGACTGTGGTGCCATGCGCGCCTGTCGTTGAAGTGAAGATCAAGAGACCCGATACGAAGTACCAGTTAGGATTCAGCGTGCAGAATGGAGTGGTAGGTTTTCTTTATGTCAAACAAATTGAATGCTCTTTTCCCACTTATTATATTATATTATTTCAATGTTATTGTGGGTTCCCAATTGTTATTGGATTTCATTGTGAAGGCTTGCACAGCCGTTTCAGAATTTTATTGGGGGATTCAAGTCCTCTGGTGATTGACAAGTTGAACTAATTTCTGGGGGTCTTTGAGGTTAGGTTACTCCAGATTTCTAATTGTTCTCGTTCACGCACCATTTTCTTCTGGATTCTTATCGTGTCATTTTTGTCTAGATTTGTAGCTTGCTTCGCGGAGGAATTGCCGAACGAGGAGGTGTGCGGGTGGGCCATAGAATAATCGAAATCAACAATCAGAGCGTCGTCGCTGTGCCGCACGAAAAAATAGTGAACCTGCTTGCTACGTCTGTTGGGGAGGTGAGAATTTCCCTTTCACCATAAAGAACGATTCATTATAACCTCCCGCTCCTTGTGGATGCCGTTCCAAATTCTAATTCTGTTTATTTGCTTGCACCAAACTACACCAGACTCCGCAATCTAACTACTAATCAACTTAGCAAACTAATCTTCAGTAAATTCACCTCGGAGAAGTTGTACACAGTGATAGCGGAATTTCCAACTAAACGAATACCTATTCCAGATCCTGATGAAGACGATGCCGACCTCGATGTTCCGACTGCTGACTGGCCAGGAGAACCCAGTGTATATCTAAAAAAAAACCAAGAGACTTATCAAAAAGGTCTGAAAGTGCCTACCTGTAGTTGATACTGAACTCTCATTGGGAATTGTTTATTTGCGTTTGGTCACGTTTGAGTCGCAGATCAATATATTTTTTATCGTACGTATAAAAGAGGTTATCACAGAAAGAAGACAATACGAGCAAGAAGCGCGCTCCGAGTCGGCGACCCGACGGAAGTGCGCGCGCATCAGCCGAAGACCAGTCGGGTGCAAACCGAGGGCCGCTTACCGCGGGGCGAAATTGTGATAAAAACGGGAACGGCGAACCGTTCCAACTAAGCGCTCCTCCGACCGACTGGACCTCATCCGCGAGCTGGCTCAAAAAAATCGACGTACACGGATTCTAGTCAGCAGTAAAACAAAACAAAACGTACCGACTTAATTTTAAAGTACTGTGTCTGTGTTTTATTTTCTCGCTAGTACAGTAGACCCAACTTTGGAAATTGAGTGTTTCCTCTCTCGGAAGGTCTATTTACTAAATTAAATTCTTAAGGAAAATAACAAAAAAATACTGTATATTTGCAAAGAATCTATAGCTGTATATGGAGATCCTCCTGTTTTCGTACCGATTGATTTCCAGCAATTTAATTTCCACCCGCAACATTTTCGTGGACATCTTCCAGAATACTCATTACTCACTAGGGTACCCTAATTTCGCTCCGAGCCCGCAGCTCCCACTAATCCCCGAAAAGCCTTCGACTCCCCCGATCCCCCAGCGAGCAGGGCGCATTCAAATTACGTAACTCGAGTATTGCACAGCTTTACCTTACATTGACTGCCTTATTGCCCTTCGAAGTTTTTATATAGTACCTAAACCATATCAAGACTACATCCTAAACATCACTCGTTCTCGTTCCTTTACATGTCGGACTCCCACACTCGTAATCCCCTCTACCGACCCCCCATTTAAGATAAGTTAGTAATTCTTTATCTATATTACGCAAGACTATATGTAAAAAATGTGTACAAATAATAGCACAATACATCATGCCGCTATGAGTCCGAGCGTTCTTTTTAGAGTGACACCTCGAATCCCATCCTTTGAATTGGTTGCGGGCACCCTTAAAGTCAGTTATCAAATGCCTCCTATATTCGCGATTCAAGGCATGGTGGCGCCGCCACTTGAACTAATTTCTAGGAGCTATATCAGCTGTTTATAGAACGCCCAGCGAAAAATAAGGTTAGGTGTGAAATGGTGCACAAACGAAGACAAAATGCAACCTAACCTCAAAGGCACCCAGAGATTAGTTCGATGCGTCAACCATCAGAGGACTTGAATCGCGAATAACAGATGGCAGTGCTGTCAAACGCTAGTGGCGCCGCCCAGCGACAAATTACGAAAACAATCTACGCAATGGTCTATATGATTGGAAGTAAAGAGGAAATGGGGCAGATTCCAACGAATTGAAATGCGATCGAACATCACGTGCGCACGCATACGCTCACGCAATCCTACTATCAGGACGATTTGACACTTACGACATTCTAACCTAACATTTAATATTAAGAACAAACTGTTACCTGCGTTCGGAGTTTTAGTGCAAAGAAAATATAGTGGCGTCCATTTAACCTTGGTGTTGAGTTGTGTCGCGGGTATACCGTGTCGCGCTATACTAAACTTAATGTTGAGTTGTATAGTTAGTGTAATACCAATCTTAGCGTTGACTTATAGAGTTAATATAATACCAATCTTGACTTTGTATAGTTAATATACCAATCTTGACTTTGTATAGTTATTATACCAATCTTGATATTGAGTTGCTTCGTATGTATGCCAATCTTGTTGCTCAGTGGTTCAAACACCGCAGGAGAAAATCCTGTAGTTGAACTGCCCAATTGGTGTACAAATCTTACTATCGTGAATGCCTAGTATTGAGTTCTGTGAGGTTGGAATTGTTAATCGGGTACAACGATTTTTCATATAGTGCGAATATCAATTTCTGCGTTAACATTCACACCGAACGGTGAAAATGTCTAGCGGGAGCGATTCGATACTAAGCGGAAACGATGCGGACGACGATGGGGATTGCGACGGCGAGAGCGAAGAGGGCGACGAGGAAAACTGCACTTTCATGTCCGCTAGTTTCGAAGAAACAGACAACTTCAACGATTGGTTAGATAGGAATGGCGGTTTTATAATCCAAAGTGACTGCTTAAATGACAGCTTGTTGGATAGGAAATCAGATCCGGTGATGAACGATGGGCCTCTCCCGGTTGAAATTCCCGGGGTCGGCGGCAAATATGACCTTGACCAATCGGATGAGGATTGTGAGGATAGTGAGCTGCTCGAGGAGTTGCGGTTGGGGGAGGGCGCTGGTGAAATATCGAAACGGAAGGATGATGAAGTTTTCGTGGGCAGTAGCACGCGAGTTGATGAAACAGACAGGAATATGAATTTATGTAAAGATAAAACAGCAAGTAGTTCCAAAGGTGCTAGTAGGTTCGAAGAAGTAGTTGGTAAAGTAAAAGCCGGATGCTTAGTGAGCATAGGTCGGACGGAAGACGGGCAGTACAAAGTGGATTTAGAAGACAGCGAGGGAATCGCTCTCCTACCTTCCTTCGATGTGAAACTAGGCCCTGTGAGTGACATGAACGAGGACTGGCCTGTGGTTAAGCAGAAGATAGTCGGATTGGAAGAGGAGTCCTTAGCACCTGGCGTTCGAGCAGGAGTGACTTGCATCAACGGTTACACAGGACTACGTTTCTACATCTGTCCAGAAAAGAAGTGCCAAAAAGGCCATTTCAAACTGTCTTCAGCGAGACTCCACGCTCTGACCCACTTGAACATAAAACCGTACGTTTGCCAACATCCCGGCTGCACCTGGGAGTTCTACACTATGGTTAAACTAAAAAGGCACGAGTCGACGCACGCAAAAAAGAAAGACTTCCCTTGTTCCATTGAAGGATGCGACAAGAAATTCACCACCCGCTACAACTTAAACATCCACATGAAACTCCACCAAAGGCCTGCTTACATCGAATGCCCCGTGACAAATTGCAACGCTAAGTTCCAAACGGTCCGCAGCAGGGAATCCCACATGAAAGTCCACGACAGGTCCGAGGCAGAATTCGTATGCACCGTTGCTTCCTGCGAAAAGCGTTTCTTCACCATGGTCGCCCTTAATACTCACTCACGCTCCCACTCCTACAATGAAACAGACCTAATCTGCAGCTGGCCAGGATGCGGCAGAACCTTCAAAGTGCCATGTCGGCTGAAAGAACACTTCAACCACCACATAGGCCGACGACCTTACCAATGCGGACACTGCCATTGGTCCTTCTACACCGCCAGCAAACTCAAAAGGCACACCGCCAGCCACACAAACGACAGGAAATTCAGATGTTCCTTCTGCTCAAAATCGTTCCTAAGATCCGAGCACCTCAAGGATCACACGGAGATACACATTTCAGGCCAAAATTCAATACGTTGTGAAGGTGAGTGCACTTGGATTTCTACATTTGGGTCTCTAAACTTAGGCGCACCTGCTTCCCTAACACCCACCTCCCCCACCACAACGCCCTACTCCACCCCCACACCACCACAACGCCCCCACTCCACCAACACGCCCCCACCCCAACATCACGCCTTCACCCCACCACAACACCATACCCCACTATCACTGATTGCGGAACAAGGATTACTATTGTCTTTACACAGTAGCAATGAATTTGCATTTTCAGTATGCTGCGCCCAATTCACCAAAAAAGAAACCCTCCACCGACATATGATCACCGAACATCCCGACCACCCGCTCCCTAGTAAAAAGTCGGAAGGAGAGAAGAGTGCGCAGCGACAACTCAAAACCCCAGACAAAATATCCATCGCCGGTGATATGCTCCTGGAGCAAGCGATCGAAAGCCTAGGTGTACCCTCCGACATGATGCTGTCGTCCTTCATAGAAGAAGACACGACGCTCGAACTACTGAATAACGAGACTTTCTCAACAGTTAATTTGCGCGACTTAGAATAGTACTTGTTCCGTGATTATTTGTTCAAACGTTATGTTGTTCCCTGAATCTATGACAATAGATCCGCCGATTCAAGTGACCTAACAAACGCACAATCTTTCCTTCTTCTTAGGAAGAAGTCCACCTCGCGATTTTCATCCATTCTCTATTTTTAATCCTTCCCTCCGTTTTAGGCATTCCCTCATTTGTAGTACAAACCACAATTTTGGTCCTAACCTCAATTTCAGTCCAAACCGCAATTTCAGTCCAAACATCAAATTCAGTCCTAAACTTAAATATCTGTCCAAACCTCAATTTCAGGCCATCCCTCAAATAATAATCCACTCCAGCGACCAATCCCCACTCCCACGCTTCCACAAATATTACCAAAACACCTCCAACGCGACACTTAATTTAGTTTTAGTGTAATTTAATAATTTATTTTTATACGATAATTTCTGTGTGCTGCTTGTAATGTTTGAACATGGGCCTGTTGAATTTGCATCTTGTTTTCATGATCCAAATAAGACTCCCTCGACCCTTTACAAATTGCAATTTCACCCATAGCGACCGTGAAAATTCAACGGATCGAAGCTTGAATGTAAATAATTAAATCTGTCAAAGTCTGAAATTTCACAAGGTTACAGCGGAGGTACAACGGAAGAAACAATCGAGAATGTTCAAAATGGACTTTTATTATCAACGAAAATATTCATAAACTATTCACTATCAGTATCGATGAGGATCTTCGATCTCCTTCCTGTGTTCGTCTTTTTTTGCTTATTGAATACGTATGTAATGAGTAGGAACGTACTCAAGAGAACAATTAATACAATGAGTAAAATACAAACTTTGTAATACCAGTTAATGGCGCTTAAGGAAGACATAGCCGCGTAAGGGTAGCAGTAGCTTTCACTAGCTGTGGTATTGAGTAAAATCGCATCGGGATAACACTGGGAGCATTGATAGTCGTTGGAACCTGAGCAACGTCTGCAAGAATAATGACAGGGCAAGCAAACGTTGCCTTCGGTGCGGCTATTGTTTGGATTTGCGGTTCTCTCGAGTAAGAGGTCCTCTTTAATACTAGAGTAATACCGTTCTGGACAAAGGTAGACGCATCCACCGTTTACGAGGAGGTAGTCGCGACTACATTCTGAAAAATGACAAACAAAACGAAGTCTTCAACAGATTCCACCCATTTCAGATAAATCACAATACTCTTCAAAACTAGGTTTTAAAAGAGTATTCATCATGAGATTATCAATCAAGGGTCTACATAATCGTAGATTTGTTGTAAAACCCTCGATGTGTATAATCACCAAAAAGAGAAAAAAAGCTTAAATTATTAGTGTTGCCATGGAAATGGATGAAAATAATGCTGTTACTACAGACAAAAGCAAGGAAAACAAAACACATTTACGGCGAAAATTTATAGCCCATTGGTCGTGAAATTGTTTTGAAATTATTTGGTTCATTGAAGATTAGAGAACAGCCGTTTGTCGAATCATTTCCAGCTTATTATCAAGTTAACAGCTTGTAATAAAATTGACGTATAGTGGTTATTGTCGTCTATGATTTATTGTTAAAGTTATTATTCCAATGGTATGATTGGTAATTGCTTGAGACTTGTTTTAAGTGGCATATGTAATCTTAACAGAAAACTTTTTTTGAGAACTTATAGTGTAATTTGAAGAGTAATCAAACTTCATTTTGAAGAGTATAACTGAATCGGAAAATTTATGTTTACTCAATTACCAGACTGGAAACAACCAATTCTATTGAACCGATTATTTGGAGTAGGGCACAATTAAATAGAAATATCAAATAATCGATTCAATCGCAAATCGTTCAATAAATTTTCGCCGTGCGCACAATGTAACGAAAATTCTGACAACAATTTACAATAAAACGCATGCAAAACAGGAATTTCCACAGAACTTACCTCCGATAACATTATTACAACGTGGTGACTAGATGGCGAAGTGGTGAACAAAATGAAACATAACATTACATATAAGTATCAGCCACAATTTATTTTAAATATAATTACAAATAACGTTTTTCTTTACACATAGTCAAATAACATACAGCGCACTGCAGGTCTGCTGAGGCTGCTTAAATGTAATCCGACTCACAACTTGATATGTGTTGAGCGGCGGCGATGGAAACGCGAACCTCAGCAGACTTGTGTAGGCTTAGAAAAAACTAATTCTCAAATGTGAAAAATGATGTAGAAACTCATCCCTCACTCTTCTATCTTATCCATATAACATTTAACTATACACTGTTGGGTTCATCGAATCGAGTAAAAGAATTGCTTGTTAAAAAAGTGAGTATTACGGAACTAGAATCTCCAACATTTGAAATAACATAGCGGTAAAAAAAATCATCTTCAGGAACTATGTTCAAATAGACATGACACTATCCAACATATATCGTATATACACAAAGAAATCACAGACAATTTTATTCATTCCTTTACAAATTGCGAATATATGAAAAAAAACCGTTCAGTTTTTTTTAGAATCACTTTGGCAAATATTCTCCCTCCCGACACGCAATCGCTGACAACTTTTGGCACATTTTTCAAAACGCATTTTTCTCTCATTCGTCACTACGTCACCCGGAACATTCGCTGCTGTCGCCCCTACGCCAATGATCTCCATAGGCAGCTCCGCCACTTCAGTTGTCAACGACTACTACTTAGTAGTCAAGCCTGCTACTCCCGGCTGTTTTAGTTGCCAACCAGGCTATTTTAGTTTTTAAACCGGCCCTTTCAGTTGTTAAACCAATATTTTAGTTGTTGAACCGGGTATTTTAGTTGTCAACCCGCCCATCTTAGTTGTCAGCCTGACAATTCTAGTTGTCAACGCGCCTTAGTTGTCAACCTGGCTTTTTTAGTCATTATGTCCGCTATTTTAGTTGTTAACATGGCTATTGTAGTTGTCAACCTGGCTATGTTAGTTATCAAACCGGCTACTATAGTTACTAACCCGACTATTTTAGTAGTCAAGTCTACTATTTTAATAGTCAAGGCTACTATTTTAATAGTCAAGGCTACTATTTTAATAGTCAAGGTTACTATTTTAATAGTCAAGCCTACTATTTCAGTAGTCATGCCCGCTACCTTAGTAGTCCGGCTGGCTATTTCAGTAGTCAACCTCTACTACTACCGCTATTTTGGTAGTCGCGGTCTACCAAAACCGGACTCTTTTGGCCGTAAACCACGCTATATTAATCAATCCCACTACGTTAATAGTCAACTAGACCATTGCAGTAGTCAGTTGTACTATTTGAGTGGTCAGTTAGACTATTTTAATAGTAATCTGACTATTTTAGTAGTCAACTGACTATTCCAGTAGTCAAGCCGACTAATTTAGTAGTCAAGCCGACTATTTTAGTAGTCGAGCCGACTATTCCAGTTGCCAATCTGTTTTAGTAGCCAATCCGACTATTCTAGTAGTCAACCACACTATTTTAGTAGCCAAAGCCCACTACTTAATTAGTCAACCCGACCATTTCGCCAGTAAACCGCTACTTCATTAGTCAAGTCCACTACGTTAATGGCCAACCCCAATATGTTAGTACTCAACCCGGCTATATTAGTAGTCAACCCGACTACGTCTGTAGTCAACGCCACGCGCCTTTTTGATTCGAGCAAAAACGTGAGCACCCCATTGGTACCGCGATTCGAGATTAATTGCACTTATACATTTCAAGTGGTTATGGGAATTGCAGCGAAATGAAAATTCGCGTGAATCGGAAACCTGGATGCTAGTAGAAGCAATTCACTATTTTATGGTTCCGAACGGTTAGTCCACAGCCTCGGTCGCCGCAGAAACTCGTCGTTGTCGTTAATAAAATAAATAGAACAATAAATAAAATCGAACTTACTATGGTGCAACGCGTAACAATCTGTGATGAGAGTTTGAGTTTAAACAGCTGGTAAATAGGTAACAATCGAGTATTACTCCTATCAGAGTGAGTTGTACGTATCACATGGAGGCTATCAAGCCGAACGAGTCTCCGACCCAGTTAGATCTCGAACGAGTTCACTTTCGTATCATATTCATAAACTTTCGCCGTGAACTTTAGCCAACGACGAGATCGCTTCATGCAAGTGTAATTGAAAATTGTTGTCAGAGTTTCTATTAGTCCAATTGGATTTTCGGTGGGCTGCGACCTCAATTAGCGCGCAGGTCACAGCAGATTTTGCTAGACACTCTGGACCACTCGTCCTGTATGAATGGCGGAATAATTCTAGTGCAGAAGTGAGAAGAAGGTGAAAATGCGGAACGATGCTACATGAGGAGAGATAGTAAAGCATTACTGCGATCGACAAACCTATACACAAGCGCCCGTCCACGTCGGTTTTGGAGCAACCGGATATGGCGTTCAGTTGAGGTCGCTGCTCCTCCACGGTCGTCGTGTCCTTCCTTATCTGAAATGACACGGGTTCTATTAGCGATTTGTGTTAGATGGTGGATTTTTACATGAACGAGGCTCTTTTCGTTTCGAGAAATCGGACACATTCATTAAAAACTGATAAATGGTTGAACGTTACGTTTGTGTTCAATAAGTTTCATAAGCACTCGGCGTGGGTATCACGTCCGGGCGATATGTGGAGAAATGACTGAGGTAGTTTATGTCACGTCTGCAATTTTACGGGATTTTTACGTACTTTAATCACGTCAATTTTAAAAGGGTGTCCCAACAAGGGCGCCGGATTTCATTTTAAAGAAAAATACATTAATTTTTTGAACTGAGCACCCTTTAATATGAACTTAACTCAAACCCTAGTGGAGTACCCTACGTGATATGAACGGTGGTGTAGGTACGTCGTAAGTATCAGAATGTTAGCAGTCAAGGTACAAACCTCAGCTTCCGTCCATGAGCTGCTGGTTGAGTCGGATTCTATTGAGTTGTGGTGTAGGTCGTTGTTGTCCACATCGGGGATATTGTTACTTGCATTTTGATCGTTATGGCCGGCTTTGTCCATTAAATCTGTAGCAGGGAGCGTGGACGTTCCGTAAAGAACCAAATCCCATCCGAGTATTTTAGCTGTGAAGATCATTACGTTTGGAATGAGTTTAAAATTTGCTACAGTACGAGTAATGCAACAACAAAAAAATAAAAGTGGTGAAAGGAATACGTCGATAAAATAATAAAATATGCATACAGTACGGAAGCGACCTACGATTTCGGTGAATCAAACTAAAAGAATGGAATCAAATCTAACGTAGCCACCTAAGTTGGAAAATAGTGAGTGACACTGCAGAAAGTAAATCAACCGTGCAATAAAATTTCACGCCCAAGTTACCAGTGTTAACATCCTTTAGCGTGGTCGTGGCCACTGTAGTTGTAGGCGCAACGTTCGTATAGGGCATTGCGCTGGTAGTGGTGGGTTTTGCTGGGAAAAGTTTGTTGTTTCGTTTCGGGTTAACCTCGCGGCTTTTCTCTTTTTGTTTCTGCACTTTGCCCGTCGGCTCCCGGATTTTCCCGTTCTCGGGCGCCGGGATCATGACCGGATACGTGATCGTTATGTTCTTAACGAACTTGAGGTACTGCTTAACGCTATCGTCGTTCGATTTGAATTTGGTCGTGTTAACGAAGTAGAAGAATGGCGAGTGGGCAGAAGACTTGTGCGGCTTCTTGCTCAGGACGGCGAATTTCGAAGCGTTCGCGTATTTCGTTTGTTTCACTTTCGCTAAAGGTTTCAGCGGTTTCGACGCCGGCGTCGCGGGTTTCGGGACTTTCGTCGGCTTTTGCTTTTTCGGTTTCTTTTTCGCCGACTGTTTTTGGTTAGTGTGTTTAATCGAGTTAGTTTCGGAGTTGCTCGTCGAGTTTCTAAATTGCCTCGTGCCGTAAAGGATTAGGGACCAGTTTTGGAGGGTTGCGCGACCTGGAACGTTAATCGGACTTGGTTAATTTTGAAGCGTTAGTGGTGACGGCAACTTTTGGTGTTGTGAAGCCGCTGCCAAATTTGACAATCGCATTAAAAAGGGAATTTTGGCGAATGGATATTCAACACGATTGATCACCATGTCATTGACTCCATACGTCACCGCTTATGTCATCTAAGTCGATTGTGGTTCCATCTTCCAAAAGAAAGGTAGTACAGTGGGTTGCGTAATCCCTCGGTTATAATAATCATAACAATAATTATTTTATTGACCACATTAAATAGAAACAGAAATATGAAACAAATGTAGTATTGATTTTTTTTTTTAACCATACTAATGAATATTCGCCAAAATGTGAGAATGACAACGGTGGTTATTGTCAAATTTGACAGCCTCGTTTACCAATCATTGTTGGTCACGAAAGGTTGAATGTTGAAGAATTAGTTTTTGTTAGTACTGTTAGTGGCATGAGATGCACAATCCCAATCGAGTACAAACCTAATAATCTGCCATCATTGTGTATCTCCAAATGCCAAGTGCCAATGGGATTCTCTCCCCAGGAATGAACGGACATGAAAGGCCAATGATTGAAACCTGAACGAGAAACGTCGTGAACTCGATGAGCCAGTAACGTGACTCGAGTTCCCATTGGCGACGTTAGTTGGATATTCAAATCTCCTCTCCGGAAGGACAGTATGCTTAGTTTAGCTTGGACGTGCTCAAGAATCTCCACACCTTTACACTCGTTCACTTTAAGAGTTAGTACCACGAAACTCTTGGCTGGAATGGTTCTGCAAACACAAGGAAGTAGTCATTGGTTGTGTGAAGTCGTGGAAAACCAAAAACCCCCTTTAATTTAATGCGTGGCTGTTATGGGTATGGAGGGCGTGGTTTTTGTGGGTACGAAGGGCGTGGCTTTTGTGGGTAATGAGGACGTGGCTGTTGTGGGTACTAAAGGCGTGGCTGTTGTGGGTACTAAGGGCGTGGCTGTTGTGGGTACGAAGGGCGTGGCTAAGTAGAAAACGCAATGTAATACGTACTTTTCCACGTGAGGCGCTGTTATCTCGCATCTGTGCTGCTCAGGCACTGTAACCCATTTCCTCGCCAACCGCACCATAGCATGGGCGTCCATCAACCCATAGCCGAAGCTGTGGGAAACATTCCTACCGACTCCATTTGTTTGCCAGTCTGGGGCGATCAAATGCTGGGGCCTGGCCGTCCTCACCACAATGTGTTGCATATCCCTCCACGTCAAATTCGGATTGGCTTCGAGAGCTAAAGCACAAATTCCGGCTGCTAAAGGTGCCGAAGCACTAGTACCCGTATGGCTGCTGGTGCAGGAATGATGGAGGTCTGTTGTGACGACCTGCCTTTCGCCAACAGCTCCGCTACTGTATGTAGAGGCTAAAGTGGAACTGCACGCTTCGCTGTACCACGGCACGTGACCCTGTTCAGTTGCACTGGATATCGAGAGGGAGTAGATTGAGTTGGTGTAGCCGTCGCAGTTGCAGTTGTCTTGGTCCCGACCGCCGTTTCCCGATGCCCAAACGAAAATGGAGCCTTTGCCGTTCCTTCCCTGCGTTGATCATAGGAGATGTACAATAATAAAATAAATAAATAATAATAAATGATAATAAAATAAATAATAATAAAATATATAAATGATAGTAAAATAAATAATATGAAAATAAATAATAAAAGTAAGGGCTGATTACTAACCTTTGTGACTCCCTCAATGAAAGCTCTAGTAGCCATCTCCCCTGGGCCATCCACCGTCTTCCCATCATCATCAGGACCCCAAGAGGCACTATAAATATCAATATGCTGCGGATTCAAGCTTAGAGACCTAGCTTCAACTACATCCGTTACATCTCCATCGAGCATCCGCACTCCACCGATTTGTGCTCCGTGAGCCACGCCCAGAGCGCACACTGAGTTGTTGCTGGTTGCGGCTACTTCACCCGCGCATCTCGTCCCGTGTCGGTTCGAATCTATCATGTCGTATCTAGGACTAGGATCTGTGTCGTGACTATTTACGTCATATGATGCAAGTGGATCCTGGAAGATTGCGAAATGAGCCAATTCGAAAATGACCAATTTTGCAAAATAAAATTTGGTGTGATGAATAAAATTTGGTACGATTAAGGTTAACTCACGTAATTTTGTACCAGGTCCGGATGGTCCTTTTCCAGACCATCGTCGAGAATGGTAACAACCGCTCCTTTACCCGTCACGCCCTCTAGCCAAGCTGGTATCACATTCATATCGAGGCCGTTACCTCGATTCTGGAATCGTGTGATCATAATACATTCATCGGATGATAAGACTTAATTTTATTTTCATTTACTGGAGACCTTGAAATGTAAAGTAGCACGCATATTACTGAGCCAGATTTTTCGATCTATTCTTTTTGCACAAAGATCTTTCAGTAAGTTAAAAATAATAATAATTAATATTAATTCCCTTGCTAAAGGGGCATCCTATTAGCGTCGACAAACAGTTGGTAAATGGGTTTGCAAGATTTAATGAGGTTGGAATGTAATCACTAACTGGATATTAAGTTCGCGAACTGATGGCGCGGGGCTCGAAATGGTTCACCTATATACGTGCTAATTTACGTTCCATTTAAAATACACGAAGAGGTGGGCGTCGCTGTGGAAGGGTTAATACGCAATAGTGCACTTACCAAATACCACATACTAGGCCACCTCGGATCGGAATCTTGCAGTCTTAGGTCTCTTTTGACGCGCCTCTTCGCTTTCTGCTGCTTCGACCACCTCACCCTCACATCAGCAGCTAATTGTGCCCTCTTGCCAGGATGGGGCATTATGGACCTCTTTGACACTCCACTGTGCGTGAAGTGATAGTAGTCGTCAAATACCTTGAACAACGTCGAATGCTAGTCATCTTCTATTCATTAGTAATCGCAAGTGGATTAAAGGGAATTCGCAGTGGAATTATGCGAAATTGCAGGGAAACAATTGAGGGGAAGACGGAAAATCGTAGGGGTATGATGGAAAATGAAGGAAGCGGGGGGATGCTCAGGAGGGAGTGAATGTTCACCTCTCCTAAGTTGGTGAATCCGTGATCCCTCGCCACAGCATCCGCCACGCTCGGACCGCCCTCGATATGCAGTACCCACTGTTGCGTGTAATGGGCATCGCAGAAGTGTGTGAACCATGCTAGCAGGAGCAACCGTACTATATCCGTCATTTCTACGCGAACTATGCGAACGTTGGGGTTTGACCAGTCTTCAATTGCACTAGCTCGCCCAAGTACCTACGCATGTTCGGTCGAGCGCACCTGTAAATGAACCAGTACTGAAACGGACGGGCTCGCAAATCAGCGCGAGCAAATTGAAATGTTTTTAAACACTCTTAAATTGTTTTGAATGAGCGCAGTCTGGGCAGTTCTCGCCCGGCGAGCTGTTGACGCAAACGAATGCAAATTGCGTCGAGTTTTTTTTTATTTGAGGCGATTAATGAGTCAACTGTGTAGAACTTTGTGGAACAAACTACTTATTAGAGGAAAAATCGCCTATCATCAATTATTTTCCAAACTAAACTAGCTCGAATGGATGAGGTGGAGGTTTTCGCGTGATTTGTGAATGACGCGGATTCGAGGGAATCGTCGTAAATTCGTAGGAATCACACAAAGGCTTGATATTCAGATGGGAGTCATACTTCCGCTGTGTCCGTGATGTTATTTTCAAGTGATTGGACGAATTAGCATTCGGGTTTTTAATGCGCGCGGCCGCTCGCCTGGACACGCGAGGAGTAGGTGCATACGGAGGAATGAAAGGATGGAGAGAATAAAAGGAAGGAGGGAATAAAAGGATGGATCGGCCAAAAGGAGCGGATGGAATTCGGAAAGCCAGGCGTATTTAAAAGAACAATCTGGATCCTTTGCGCTTTGCGATGAAATACGCCAATCGGAATGAAGTTCCGTTTGAATAATGCGATGCAAATGGGTCGAGATCTCGAGCGTCGAGTATTTCCGTGCGATAAATGCGATTTTACCTGTCGTCGACTGCGATGGGCTCGTTCATAGGTGTGTACGGAACACCCACCCACGTTTCTCAGCGACCGAACTTGGAATAATGATTGCAACGGCGATGGATTTGCGAAAATGCGATATTTCCCCTTCGATGCAATTTTTTAACGAGCGTTTCGCAAGTGCGCCGGCGAAATGCGCTTTCTGGGTTTCGGATTCGCGAGGCAGTGAATTTTCATTTTCTCCGTCATTTTCCCGCCGATTGAGGCCTTGGCGGGATCATCCGGTTCGCATCCGGCGTTCGATTCGGATAATCCGAATTGCGGAATCCTCCCGAACGTGCCGTTTCATTTCACAATTCGTAATCGCTCTTTTACGTTCAGTTCAATCGCGGTAATGTTTCGCAACGCGGGGTATCGCGGGGAGCTGCGATAAATTCGGCGTACAGTTGGAACCCGCGGAGCACGTACAATTTTCCAGGTAAACCAGGCGAGAGTTACATAAGTAATTATGTCGCTTAAGTGCTGCCGTTATCCTTTTGTTTGGGGCTCGGGTTGCCAGGTAGGCGAGCGGACTGTTTCGTGTCCGTCAAATAGCCTAAGTGGAAGTTATTTCCACTGCGGGAGGAACTGGAAATGTTTAGATCGCTCGGGTTTTGTACTGACAACCGCGACCGCTCAATCACCTACATCTACATCCGACGAGTTTCGGACGGCGCTCGTTTTTCATTTATTTTACTCCTCGAAATGAATTATTTGAATTGACTCTCTCGACGGGAGAATTGTTATTAGTATAACGTCCTTAACAATTTTTATCGCAGTTGACTTTCGATAGGGACGACGTCGGATCCGCAAAACAAACCGCTTGGCAAATAAAGGTTGTTTTCGGAGACTGTCGTCAGATAAATTTGCGGTGAAGAAAAACAATGACGAAACGCATTCAGGAACCGGCCTCAACAAATCCAGATTGCCCCAGTTGATTCTGGCGAATGTTTACCCGAAGGATTGGCGCAAATCTCAGCCAAGATTAAGCGAACACATTCCTCGCGCAGTCGACGTCCGGATATTCCCAGCCTGCGGAGAAAAAAACCCATTTCCTGTCAGCGGACCCCTCAAACCACAGAATCCGCCAACAGTTCCAAACCAACAAGAACTGAAGACCAATTACATACATCGAGACGGTACACCCGGAATCACATGCCGTCCAGCGGAACGGCGAGGGCAGTGCCACAGGGCTGCTCTAATACCGAATAGGCGCGGTGGGTACAGCTGCGCCACCCTCACCAAACAAAAAACTGGACTTCCCGTTCATCCAAACATTTAAAACGATCACGTAACAGCGCGTACCGGCCAACAACATTCCGACCCACAAACCACGAACTCAATCACTGACGGCCAGTGACAGGCTGCGCTCTGCCCGCTCCGCGGGGCAACTCGACGCGACGTCGCCGTAGAGGCAGGTACCTTCCTCGAACGCGGCAGCGGACCTTTCCTGCCTGATGCAGACTTTTCTGCACGAAGCCTGAGCTTTCCGCCGCTGAAAGCGATCTGTGCGCGGACCCCCCGCTCTTTCATACTCCTATCCACAGATCATTTACTTTTTAAGTGGTATGTGCTCCTATCCCATTCCCATTTCCTATTCTTCCTTAACTCAACTCGCGATTTGTTATTTCCACTCCTTCACGGAGCACCCTTTCTGCCTGCAGTCCGGTGATCTTCAAATAACCGATTCAAGAGGTTATTTGAATTGGGATATCACGGTCACTTGCGCCCTTTTTCAAATAATTGGTTTACCCTTGTTCATTGATTATTTATAATGTATAATCAAAGCCCTGTTCCAACAACAACGACGGATCAAGTGATCAATCGGCCGATGGTCGAGTCGATCAATTCCCGACCATTTTCCGATCTTTCCCCTAGTGACTGAGCCTGTCTTAATTCATTGCATTAATGTTGCAATGGGAGTGAGTGGGAGGTGAGAAGACAGCAGAAAGTTGACGAAAACATCGGAGAAACGTCATCACCTTCGTCAATATTCCATCGGTAGTACATCATATTGAAAATTTAACGCCAACGTCAGACCGATGTTTAACCGATCATCGGCCGATCTAAATTCTAGACTAAATCCCGACGCCGACGTTCAACCGATCATCCGCCGTCGTTTCATTGCT
This sequence comes from Hydrochus callosus, assembly GCA_033557855.1. NCBI lineage: Eukaryota > Metazoa > Arthropoda > Insecta > Coleoptera > Hydrochidae > Hydrochus > Hydrochus callosus. Next base: position 24,061 of record JAUIMY010000056.1, on the reverse strand, counting down.
GACTGTCGCTGCACACAATCCAGACTTTTCAAAATAGATGTTGTTGGAATAAGGCTATTGTCCACAGTGACTTTTTCAAATAAAACTCACGGATTGTCCAAATCTTCGGCACCGAAGTGAATACCTACATCTACAGATTAAAGAATACTGAGACATATTCAAGGCGGAGTGCATTCTAAAATGATTTATTCACGACGGAATATGTTTTGCCGTGAGTAAATCTGATCTGCATTCACGGCCGAAGTCAATACACCGGGCAAGGACAATTTTCATTCTATCTGTCGCTTTGTTTCCTCGCGAGGTCGGGTCGTGGGAATCCCCATTGCGAAAACGCCATTGTTTCGATGCGCCTAAGAATGAGAATACTGAATGTTAGAAGCCATCGCTGATTTATATGTACGTTCTCGTTCCTACTTCATCTTCAAATAAGAATCGAATTGCTGTCAGTTTCGAACGTTTGAATTTTGAATGAGCTCGTTGTATTAGATCTATTATTGAGAAAGAACAGCGCACCCTCGCGACAACAATCTCAAATCTTTGTTGCTTCCAGCGGTTGTTTCTTCCACAGTGGTTCGTTTCCAAGTTTGACAGATGACAGCTGGGTGACAGTAATGACAGGAGAACGGCAATCGAGTGACGGTTGTTTCCTTTGAGCCAGACTATGGGTAGTTGAGAAAAATATCTAGGGCATTATCACCCTTCGAACAGTAGAGAAACATTTTCGGCAGTTACAGTTAACGAGGCATACGCGATGTATTCAGATCCTGATTTGGAAGTTAAAGTGAAAAAAGGTAAATGATTCTTTTAGTAAATCGGCGAAATACAAATTGTTATTAAAACGAACACTAATCTTTGAAATTCACAGCGACTGAGCGAATTTCCGAAAACATGCACATCATCGCCAACGAACCATCTTTGGCGTTCTACCGTTTGCAAGAACACGTTAGGAAAGCGCTGAATCCTATGGTAGATAGGCGAGTGGATGTCGATAAGTTGCATCAAGAATTCCAGGGGAGGTGTTACGATATGGAGTATGCAGTAGGGTAAATTTAAATTTTTTGTTACCTTCATTTTGATTATTGTTTTAATTCAATTCAATTGTTTTCGTTCAATGATCATTTTTAATATAATAATAATTTGCAATCAACTCCACTCGCCAGCGCCCTAAAATCCATGGAAAGAGCCGACGAAAGCTTCAAGAACATCCAAAGCAATTTGAAGAACGCCATCTTCTACAAACAGCAACTGAAGTACGAAGAATCAAGAAGGAAGAAGCCTGACGGCGGTTCCGTTTACAAAAGACTATCAGCGCATATTACCTTAGATTTACCTGAATTACCAGAGTTCTCAGACGTGGTCAGAGAAACCGCGAATAGAGTGGAATCAATGATGTCGAAGGCGACACATTCTAATTAGTCTTTATTCTCTTGGAGAAGAGCTTGTGATATTTCTTATAATAGGTGTGCGATTTCGTTTGTTTTTATGCACGCACTGATCTCAAAGTTGATTGTCGAAGAAAGGCGTTTTAAATAAATAATTTCTATCACTTCCAGAGTTTTCATGAATAAAATACTAGTTTGGAATATTCCATGGTAAAATACACTCTGAAATCGGAATATATAGCCACTATTATGGAGGAATATACCTTCCTCCAAGCTACTACGAACAACACCTCCTAAACTCACGGCAGATATCATTTGCCGTGCCTAAACTCAGTTTGAGTTTAGGTGTTGCTGCGAATAACTGTGCCTGCATCAGAGGCCTCTATTTATAAATACAGGCACTTCACGAATAACGTGACCAAAGAGCCACCTATTCCATAAACTTGGAAACCAATAAAGCGTCCTTCCACGCGCTAGTCACTCCCTGCACGTACCCACCGAGCGCTGCCGCCAAACGCATTGCATTTCCAGAATCGCCCCGTTCTAACTCGCAAGGTCACCGACGACACCACCATCTAGCTAGATTTGATCACTGATCTCCAATCATAAACGTAAACGCCAAACCTGCCATTAGCACAGTAGTCCCTTGTCAAAACAAGAAATTCCGCCGCCCAACCGACCGAAATCGTCCGTGATGGCGTGAAGTGGACCCTGCTCGTTCTTCCGCGTACATTATCGGAATGGTAGCGAAGTAAATGCGGAGTTTCCTCCCGTCCAGAGTTTGTGTTTGTAGTGACATCTAAACATAGCGCCGACCGCGGATTCCGCATACATATTGGGCATGTTTATTTATTTGATTCGGAGCATGGCCTGAGCGGGTGAAGAATCGAGAAGGTCGCCCCTCGACTGCGAGTTGAAAGATGGAGGCTTGACAATAGCGGGCGGAAAAAGCGAACCAAAATGAGCCACTTGGCGCCGTTCAGGCTGAACGTTCCCAACATCGTGAACGAGTTGGCCAGCGTCCCTAACCCGAAAAAGCGGAGGAAAAATGTACAGCAACCCATACAGACGCCGCCCAACGTGCAGGATCTCCTTCCGCCCCCGCTTTCGGGTTATGGAGATACGATCGTGGCGTCGAACCCTTTCGACGACTGCCCCAGCTCTGTTAACTCCATGCCTTTGAGGAACAACAGTTCCATGCCTATGGGACCAGGGATGCCCATGAACATGAATATGAACATGTGCAGGTCTATGGGTGAGTTGGAGTGGATTTTCGTCTTGAAATGAACCTAATTCCCAGCAGGGTGATGCGATGTAAATGACTACTTGTAATGGTATTATACCATCGAGACCAAAAATAATCTTGGTCTAGGAGAGCCATGGAAAACAATTGTCGAAGTTTAATTTGTTATACTCTTGAAAACGAAGTTTTAAAAAGAGTATATTGTATTCGTCAAGGATTTATTCAAATCCAATTATGAAATAGTTATGATAAAAGACTAAAAACGTTTCTATTAAAAAGAGAAGCTAAATTAAAGAAATTACTAGTGTTCTGAATCTTGCTAAGGGCAATTTGCCAAAATATTGTCCAGAATTTTCAATTACAAGTCGGAATATACTATATTGAATTATGATATAAATTTTATTTGTTTGTAGGACCATCTTTAGGATCTCCAATTCTCAGTAGTCCCAATCCCCATTCGAATTCCCACATGATGAACAACCCGATGATGATGAACGGCCCTAGGATGAACGGACCGATGGGGAACCACATGGCGCCGCATATGATGCCGAGTCCTAATGGATCGATGCATTCAATTGGAGGTATTACCCTTTAGTTTATTTTTAAAAATCAATATTGTAACGTACTATGAAATTGAACTGAATTGAAAAAAAATAACCCATTATTTCTACTAAATGTAGAATGTCAAGGCTGCTCCCACATGCAAAGGGTTGCCACTAATAATGCGAAATATGAACTTGAGTGCAAATGGTTGATAATTGTCATCGTGCTCGTTGCAGGTCCAATGCACAGCCCCATCAACTCCATGGGTCAAGGTATGCCGGGTCCTATGCCCGGTGTGGGCAACGGGCCTATGAGCGGACCAATGAACCCGCAAATGGGTTCGATGAATAACGGCTCGATTAGTGGACCAATGAACGGGTCGATGAACAGCCCGATAAACGGACCTATGAGCCGATTGAATCCGCAGATGAACGGGGCGATGCCCGGTAATATGGGGATGAATCAGTCGAATGGCCCGATGGGAGGACCTTTGAACAACAACTTCGTTATGACCCCAATGAACAACATGTATTCGAAACCGATGCCTGTCAGTGCGGGGAAGGTGTACCCAGCTGATCAACCCATGGTTAGTTGAATTAGGCTATTCTAGATTAGACTAAATTTTGGGTTACACGTCCCCTAAACTAAAAGAGATTAGTCAAAATTAGCGTTCTGAGATTGCACATCCGCTCAACTCAACAAACTTGAATTCTATTACACCCAAAGAGTATTCATCTAATTTACGATTCCCCCAATTAGGTTTTCAATTCCCAAAACCCCAACGCCCCTCCGATATACCCGTGCGGGGTCTGCCACAAGGAAGTCCACGACAACGACCAAGCCATACTGTGCGAAAGTGGCTGTAATTTCTGGTTTCACAGGTAAGCGTTTTTTCGTTTCAATACACCACATCGCTACGAAATCGTGATTCGCAGGAGCTGCACGGGATTGACCGAAGCAGCCTTCCAAATGCTGACAGCTGAAGTTTACGCCGAGTGGGTTTGTGATAAATGTCTTTCATCGAAGAATATTCCGCTCGTCAAATTCAAACCCTAGACGGTTTGTTTGGAGAAGGGACTCCGCCCTGTTTGGAAGGACCACCCTGTCGTTCTCGGAGGCGGGGCTTCATTCTGAGGAAGGCGTTTTGTCACACCCCTATGAGAGTGGAACACGTTTTGTCACGCCCTCAAGGTGTGAACACGTTTTGTCACGCCTCCACGAGAACGGGGTGTCCCGCTACCCTATGGAAGAGCGAATCACGGTCTTTACCACGCCCCTTGGGGGGGTCGCCTTTCTTGCCACGCCCCCGGAGGCGGAGCGCGTTTTTCGCCACGCCCCTTGCGGGCGGGGCGTGGTTTAAGGGACGAGCGAAGGGCGGCATTCGCAAGACTGAGACGCGCGGCGGAAATTTCCAGTTTGGCTCGCACTTGTTTTGTAAAATAGGATCAATGTAACGTTACGAAATGTAAGGAGCGTATTCTCGAATTGTGTAAAATATTCGTAGGCGCAATTATTGGACGGTTCTGATGTGGTCGGTTTTGACGTCAATTGAGTATCGAATTTCGCGTGTACATTTTCACTGATTTCCATTGTAAATAGCGGAAGCGGCACAATTTATTAAAATAGTTTTATTTCTCAACAAAACTTTCAGGAGTGCTGTGGTTTATTACTAAAAAAAATTGAAGTTGTATGTAAATAAAAATTAAATTTAATTCAACAAAGCTACAGAACAGATGTATTCTCCCCTGCACTCCTAACGTGTGGTCGTATTCTATTTCATTAGAATTCTAGTTTAGCTTTTGTTTTCGCGTTGCGTTCATTCGCTTCAACCTTTATCGTACTGAATTTGCGTTACATATATGTAACGCAATCCTATAAAAATTAAAGATCGAAAGCAAATGTAGAATTCTAATGAAACAATACAATTACCGCGCTCACCTTCCTGCATACTTCATACAGACAAAAAGGCGCAGTTTTAATACTAATGCAACAGTTTAGTTAACTAGCGTCCCTTCAGTTAGGCGGGGCTAATCACATCAACACATATCACAACGTAAGCAAACTGCGCCTAGCGAATCCTATCACAAACAACGGAAATCGTTTTACTGAAGAACTTGTGGAGACAACCCCAACTTATCTATCACATGCTGCGGCATGCAATATGTAGGATTGACTTTCTTCAGTCCTTTGAACCCCAACAAGGACAGTCCAGCTAAGCCGAACAAAGTGTGGTACGGATCAGCGACATCTTTCGGTCGGTCGGCGAATCCTCCAGTTTCCGCGTCCTGACAAGCGAGTATGAAAATTTCCAAAGCTGAGGAATTAATCCAGTCGAGCCGGCCCAAAATTTTAAGTGAAGACAAAACCCACCAAGAATAGCATAAATCCGGGAGTTTCTCAGGCCGACCATTCAATCCTCCAGATGGCAGCTGTCTCTCGCTCAACCATTCCGCTAACGTATCCCTCTCGACAATATCCAATCGGCCCGTTATCGATAAAAATCCTATACAGCAGTAAATCAACCCAGCGTGACTCTCGGATTGCGGCCGCGACCCGAACCCCCCGTCGAAGTTCTTGCAAGATTCGATAAATTCCACAGCTTTCTCTACGTCAATAGCGTCGAGCTTCTTCAACAACGACAAAGTCGCTACAGCACAAAAGGAAAATCGGGTGTCCACTTCACCCCATTTATCCCCAGTGAAACTCCCGTCTTCCTTCTGCAAGCTCTGCACATATTTCACTATCTTTGCGGTGTCCAGCACATCAAGACGGTCATACAAACAAGCGATTTGCACTGCACTTAGGGTGTAGAGTAAATGCGGATCGTGGCCCGGACAAGCACTGACTCCGCCCGTCTCAGGATCCTGACATTCCTTTAGGAAGTCCACGACCGCTTCTTCAGGTAAAGCAGTCAACTTATCCATCAGTTCCAGCGCTGTCAACCCCCAGTACATTCCAGACATACGCAAGTAATCGGTCATGCCAAACTCATATTTTTCTTCTGAAGAACCATATTCCTTTATGAACTCGACGTGCTTTTGGAGGAGTAGTTTGCTCAAGCAGTTCTCTTTCTCCAACTTCACGTCTTTCATAAGCAGGGCCATCACTGAAAGAGTTGGATAGGAATACTTGCTAACCTTATCTGTACAAAGCCATACCATATAGACTAATCTATCCTGATGGAATAAATTACTTTATGGCCATAATTAGAACTATTTTTGTACTGGTACAGTAGATTCCGCACTAACAACTTCAAGTTACTATTTTATTTTTACTATAGTATTTTAAATTTGTTTTCACTATTCAATTTTTCGGTCTTCTATTGTGAGTTGTATTCATACCTAGGTTTTCTTTTTTCCTTTTGTTATTTTACGATAATATTATTGGCTACACCTATTATCGGTATGTGGAAAATCTAATATCGAACGTTACAAAAATTAAGGTTTAAAAACAAAGGATATACCAAACAAATTACTCAATTGCCTCCCTCGTCGAACTGGAATCCGATTCACCAACAGGCTAACATTTATTTCACCACGATAATTATCATTAGGGAATTGTATTCAAAATAGAGGTTATGTTGCCAAGTCGACTCAAGTTTCATAGACCTACATTAATTTTTCCAATCCACAGTTCGAAATTATACTAACTCCATGAGTACAAATTAGAGCATAGACTTCACCAATCTCCCACGGCCCACTTTTCACCTTTTAAAATAAACAGTTATCATACCAATTACACTAGCTCAAACTTTTATACTTTTCCACAAATACGATTGAACCTTAGACAAGAAATATCACATGTACATAATAAAAATAAGTTCGTTAAAATTAATTTCTGAAACATTCCATTTTGCGAACGTCTATTTCTTCTAGTACATTCAAGTACCATTTCCGCATAATTTCTTTCAGCACATTACAATAAACGGCAATTTGGCTTTCACAATCGAAAAATTCGACACCACACACCTTATCTAAACATGATGGATTTAGGACTCCCTTAATCCCCTTAAATCCCCCCCTAGGAAATAGACAGTGGGAAATTTATTGCCCTCTTAGAAATCCGAAAACACTTCTACAATGCAGTTTTTCGCCTATCTACAATATCATTCGAAAAAATCTCCCAATTTGTTGCCAAACTAGAAGTCAACGATGGAGTCAAATTCGGCTTGTGACGCAGGTAGGTAAACGCATCCATCTTCAATAATTCATGCACTCCGGACTAAAGATCTATTTTTAAATCCAAATCAAATTCATATCAATAGTGAATTCCAAGTCGGATCAACGAACCCTCATCCAAATTCCAACTGATTGATTCGCGATTACAATTACCATACCGATCTCTTCATTACAATCCAATGCTCCTCATATTGATCATTGACTGGCTTTTCGGCCGAAATTATAAAGTAGGTAAATGATGCATTCGTTCTTTCTTTTCGTTGATGAGGAATATACTTCATTTTGAAGAGTATAAGAAAAAAATGAGCCAAATGCTCACGCGCGTCATTGGACACATAGCGACAAACAAAGGGTTGAATATCTGTAGGATAATAAGGATAATAATGAGACATTCCTAGAACATCCAATATAATCAGGATATAAATTGGGACATTTCTGGAAATTCTGTTCTATCTGGGTTGGCGCGCTCGCGTTCTAGGGAGTACCCGTAGTACTTAGCGATTTCATAGGAAAGGGTATATGAATTTCATAGTGGTGAAAATACGTCACAGAGCATTGTTTTCGTGACCGTCTGACCCAGCCACGGAAACTGGTTCCACTATTTGTAAATCAGAATAGGATTAAGTACTTTTTTCGATTTAGTGCTCTACGAACTGTCCTCAAAAACTTGCAGTGAAGTTGTTGCCAAAAATTTGTACAAACAAACCTAATTGACGCCAAAAGGAACATGGACAACCATGGTAGGAAATTTACTTCCATTTCTACTGCTTTAAAATCATTTTTATTTCATTCAAAGACAATTAGAATTTGGTGATTTCTATATTGACAAGCGGGAGGTCCAACAGATTCAACTTAGTGCGTATTCCGCACAACTAATTCGGAGTTTTTAATTATAATCAATTTTTTGTACTGTCATTCGGTTGAAATAGTACCCGCTTATAAATTTAAAATGACAATGATATTGGGTCGTCACCACCGCCACCGCTTAAACAAAGCTCGAACATACTAAATTAACGCATATTTTATATTTACCAATAAATTTTTCAGTTGTACCTTTGATTATCTCATGAAACTTGATTATCTCATAATCAAAGCCTCAACCCTATGAATTTAGCGTAGGAGAGTTTTATAACCCCCTGAAAACGACTAACGTCATCCCCAACTTATGTTTTTTCTCTTTCAGTCATAAAGAACGGAAATCCGTATTATAGCGAGGAGTACGAAAAACACTACAAGCAATCCATTGAAGACCCGGAAACTTTTTGGGGGAAAGTTGGGGAAGGAATCGCTTGGAGTAAACCATGGGAAAAAGTACTGGATAATTCCCAACAGCCTTTCACGAAGTGGTGGGTTTTATATCGCATTATCTATTATTATGTTTTTATCTATTATATATTATTATGTAATTATATAATACTATATATTATTATATCGCAATGAAAATTTCAGGTTTGTCGGCGGGGAACTCAATGCGTCCTACAATGCGATCGATCGCCACGTTAACAATGGAAAAGGTTCCAAAGTAGCTCTGATTCACGACAGCCCTTTAACCAGAACCGTCCGAAAAGTAACTTACGATGATCTCCTAGACCAGGTACACTTGAGGTTAATTAACAGCTGCGATAAGAATATTCGAATACATATTAATCGATTTGATTTTTAAAATGCATTTCAATGGGAACATCCGCAAAGGGGCAGTTTTAGAATTTCTACTTCATATTCCATTTTCAGTAATAACAAAGACTGGAAAAATAGGATCGTCTTTGGCAATAATAAATCAGCGAAAGGGAATGTTACATTCCCTTTCGCTGGTTTTTATTTCCCTCTGTTATTTTAGATCAATAAATTCACTGGGGATACAACGCGCGCCTCGGGGATTTACATGGGAAATCTTTGATCCAAGTTTTGTTTGCGCTTAGCTCAGGAGGTGAAACTTTAGGGAGAGTTGGAGAAAGTTCTATTTATTTCAAGAAAGCGTTGGCATGTATCTGTATCCACTCGCGATTTTCCTTTAAATGTTCCTAACAGTTCTCCTACAGAAATAATTTTAAACAAAATGGTTTTTGGATACCAAAAAAGGGACCGAAACTATTTTACTTATTGTAATGATTCGCAAGAACTAACTCAATGATTCTGGTCGAAAACTTACATGCGTTGAAATTTTCTACAGGTTTCTCGTCTAGCAGGTGGTTTGAAGTCTCTTGGCGTTGAAAAGGGTGATCGGGTGTTGATTTACATGCCGCTAATACCTGAAGCTATTATAGCCATGTTAGCTGTGGCTAGAATAGGAGCTGTGCATTCCGTTGTTTTCGGGGGATTCGCCGCTCGTGAATTGCGGACTAGGATTGAACATGCTGAGCCTAAGGTCATAATTTCAGCTAGTTGTGGTATAGAACCGACCAAAATAATTAGGTAATGTCTAAAGGAGGAATTATATCCAGTTTTCTAAAATTACAATAAGGAACGAATACAAAAATTCGTTTGATAAAAAGTTAACAAAACCGTTTAGTGGATGGTTCTAAACTGCGCTTTTATTTGTGTACAGATACAAGGAGTTGCTTTGCGAAGCTATCGAAAATTCTTCTCACAAACCAAAAAAGTGTGTTATATATCAACGTAGGAATATAGAGATTGCACCTCTTGATTTGAATGATGTTGATTGGAATGATTTGTTGGACGCGTCAGCTCCTCAAGAAGCAATTCCTGTTGAATCCAACCATCCATTGTATATTTTGTACACTTCTGGGACAACTGGTATGTTGATGTTTGATTACTGCAGATTATAAGTAGTACGATGACTAACAAATTAGATTTATTTTATTCAAATATACTATTCTATTTCCAACGATATACTCTTTTAAAACTTTATTTTGAAGAGTACAATAATGCGATTTCACATAAAATTGCGGGTTGCAAATTTAAAATATTGTAGATAAACCAAAGGGAATCGAACGTCCTACTGGGGGTCATATTGCGACCCTCCATTGGTCAATGTCAGCCATTTATGGTTTAAGACCTAATGACATTTGGTGGGCTGCTAGTGATTTAGGATGGGTCGTCGGACACTCGTATATTTGCTATGGTCCTCTACTTTACGGTATTACGAGTATTATGTACGAAGGAAAGCCTGATAGAACACCGGATCCAGGACAGTATTTCAGGTGAATGGAGGTTAACGAATACTTTAGCCAACACTATTCTATTTCAATTATTATCCTAGTCTTTGGTAAGTTAGGCATAAAACAACATTGCAGTTGTCGTTCGGGGAAAAATTAAATGCAGTAAATGAAATTTTAAAGAAATATGGTTTCGCTGGAAATCTCAAGCAAAACAAATGTCACTCATTGCGTTGAAAACTGGCGTTTTACAAACATTGAAATCGCTGTTCCTCTGTTATTGCTGCGGGTTATTTGGGAACGAGTGCCACATAATTAACTATCGGGCACGTGGCACATGTTTGCTTTCGAGCGGGCTTTTGGGAATCCGTAGGTGTAATTAATTTTCTGAAATGGGTGGCGTGAAATCCGCATAATCAGTTCCCTAGTTTCGCTAGGTAATTGAATTGGTTTTGCGGATTACGATAGAGCTGCATTAGGCAACTCGCTAATTGTGTTTTCCCAGAATAATCAACGAGCATAAGGTTACCGCCGTCTTCTCCGTGCCAACTTCCTTCCGAGTAATAAAGAGGGAAGACCCGGACATCCAGTTCGGAAAGCGATACCCAATCGTAAGTTTGGAGAAGATCTTCGTTGCCGGGGAGCATTGCGACAATGACACGAGAGTTTGGATCGAAGAGAAATTCAAAGTTCCTGTTTTGAACCATTGGTGGCAAACTGAAACTGGACACGCCATTACAGCGAGTTGCATCGGTTTGGGGCAAAGTCTGGCTCCCCCGAGGTACAGCGCTGGTATGGCGGTGCCTGGGTATAATGGTACGTTCTTATTGTGCTTCCAATTTCGAAAATTTTCAAAAATTTTATTGAGACCATTTCATGTTGATAAAATTTCGGTTAAAGAGGATGCTAAACTTTTTTTGCCATTATCAAACGCCTCAAAAAAAAAACTCCGACCCAGATTTGCTAAAAACTCTTGATTTTGAGGAAACTAACTAAATATTGTTTTTCAGTGAAAATTTTACGAGAAGACGGTGTAATCTCAGCCCCTTACGAGCTGGGGCGCATAGTCGTCAAATTGCCTTTGCCTCCTGGTTGCATGAGTAATTTGTACTCAGCGCCTGATCGTTTCAAGCAAATATACTTCACTAAGTACCCGGTGAGTTTCGATGGTGGAGTTGCAGTTTCATTTGGAATAACTTTTCCCTCTTGCAGGACTACTACGACACCATGGACGCTGGATACGTGGATGAATATGGTTACGTTTACGTAACAGCGCGTGACGATGACGTTATAAATGTAGCCGGGCATAGGTTATCGACGTCAGCACTAGAAGACGTCATGCTGACACATAGCGAAATTGCTGATGCTGCGGTTATTGGCGTTCCTGAGCCGACGAAGGGCGAAGTTCCTCTTTGTTTGTTCGTTATCAAGAAAAGTTAGTCATACCATTACAACCGCTAAAATTTTTACATTTGACACTTGCTTTGCAAAACCCACCTATGCTCTAACATACAAATGGAGCTCAGACTATGACGTACTGTCATTTGTGCTACACCGCTAGAGTAAATGATCGAATCTCAATCAATGAAATATGCTCGTATTATTATAGTAATAATTACGACAAACGGGTGGGGAGTGGGTGTGAAGGAGTGGGGAGGTTGTGTTGAGGGGGTGGGGGTGAATGGTGAGGGGTGGGGGTGAATGGTGAGGGGTGGGGGTGAATGGTGAGGGTGAATGGAGAGGGGTGGGGGTGAATGGAGAGGGTTGGGGGTGAATGGTGAGGGGTGGGGGGTGGGGGTGAATGGAGAGAGGTGGGGGTGAATGTAGAGGGGTGGGGGTGATTGGAGAGGGGTGGGGGTGAATGGAGAGGGTGGGGGTAGAAGAGTTGGAGAAGGGGGTGGGGGTAAACGAAAATAAAAGAAATGCAGGAAAGAAACTAAATTCAACAATTCAATTCAGACGCAAAGAAAAACGAAGACATCATCAGAAGGGACTTGGTGCAAATGGTCCGCGAGCTAATCGGGCCTGTTGCTTCGTTCAAATTGGCGGTTTCCGTGAACGCATTGCCCCGAACGCGTTCGGGCAAGACTTGCCGGAAATCGATTGCTGACTTAGCCAAGAATAAGGAAATAACGGTAGGGATGCGGTAAGTTTGCGAATCGCGTTCTATATCCGGCGATGCTTCCAGATTTCCGGCACAGTTGAAGACCCTGCCGTTTTCGAGGGGATTCTCGCCGCCCTGAGGAACGTGGGCTACGCCACCAAGGTCACAAATATATGAATATTCAGGGCGGCTATTGTATAGAAATGTTTCCGGCTTGCCTGCGGTTAGTGTGTTTGTTTATAATAAAGTAATGTCAGGCCATTGTGTTTCACTTTATCGAGTAGGGGGGGGCGTCCAAACGGCGGAGTGGATTGTGAGCGTAATCAGGGCCGGGAGAAAATGGGGTGATTGATTTCCGATTTCGCGACATCCGTCGCCATAGTAACTCCATACGTAAGTGAACGACTAAATGAAAGTACCAATGGGTTCACGCCAAACAGTTGCTACGATGGAGCTACAGTGATGTGCCGAGCCGGACGAGACCCGTAAATTTATGACGTTGGCGGCAATTCACTACATAGCTATATCGTGTTTATTTTTATTCGCGGTGCAACTGACCCACTTTCTGCGTCTGCTCTACAAAAACTGCCGGAAGAGGAGGATGAATAGCCGGAATGGTTCCGATTCGAAGACTATGGTGCTTTTCTCGACCAGCAATGGACTGTACTTGAGGACCGATAAAACCGCTAGGCGGAAACAGGTCAAGAAGAAATCCAGCGTTGATATTCAGAAGGAATACTCTTACGCAATGTGCGATTTGGAGGTTGCCCACGGATATCACTAGGCCAAAGAATTTCTTATGTAACTGCAACTTTCCTTTTTGCGAATAAACCAGTAATTTTTAAATCGTCTTCAAATGGTTATTTTTTTCGAGTACTTATGTATTGGGATTTAAAAAAGTTATATTTGTAAACACGTTTTCGCGAATAAAAAATGCGTTACTGTGCTATTCACGATGAGGTTCTTTTGGTTGTCGTAATTATGGTGCATATACCCCGCAATATCTCAGTATTCGCGTCAGTGGTATTAGGATGAGAAAATGGTATTCACAAAATAGTGGTATTCACATAAAAGTGGCATTCGCAAAATAGTGGTAGACAATCGAAAAATTGGAAGCAAAATACTCGTTTTACTTTAATTTTGAGATGTCAAATTTAAACTAAAAAGAAAGCAAGTACGTTTTTTCCTAGATATGTACAACAATTTGGATAAAAATCATTTTTCTCTTAAAACATGCCAAATCCCTAGATTCGGGAAATATCCCTCAACCTAGCAACGCTGTGTACACTTGGTATGGGGAGTTGAAAATTAGGATTTCTAGGCATCGTTTGAAACAATTTCATTTTAGTCGGGCTATGAATTCAATGACATCCGCGCTACCAGTCCTCCCCTTCAAGTCTTCGTTTCGGATGCGATCTCGTATTGACAACCCTAGCATTGATCTTTCCATTTTGCGTTGCGTTGTTCTGCACTTTCTTGCTGATAGACTTGTTGGCAGCTCAGCGCGGAAACTAGAGCGAAAGCGGCGGCCACTCCCAGATCTAAACTCGACGACGCGCCCCTTTTTTGGCCGCAGTTCGCTAGCAGCGGTTGCCACGACTGCCCCCTGATGGGCTCGCACCGAACCCATAGGAGGCAGTCGGGCAGAGGGTATTCACAAAAAGGGGGTATTCATAAAACAGTGATATTCGCAAAGCAGCGATACCCCCGAATTGTTATTTCCCCGAAATCGCGATAAGCACCGGTAAAAGCGAAATTGCGAAACACCTAATCCAAGTAATGACGAAGGCGCGATAATTCCAGGAGTAAGGCAAGGCGTCTGCAATCCCAAGGTGAAACTTGCGTGTTACGTCAGTCCAGTCGTTCGTGAAACAGAAGATTAGAAACGTGGTTGATCCCATCGCGGTTGATCCCAGCGATGGCGGGCGGAGCCTAGGATGAGGCGAGGTGGCGATAGTGGCGCTTGCGTTCGTTTTCGAGAATCGGAGTTTCCCGTCCGTCGAAAATAGCGATCGAGCTGACAGCTGACAGCAGACAGTTGACAATTTCGCAACCCCCACTCCGCGATCGCCGGTCCGAACAGCCGGGAAATTATGTTTACCAGAATTAGTCAGAATAATTCATTGTTTTGGTTTGTTCGGTCTCGCTTAGTTTTAGATCGCTGAGTTTGTTTTCCTCTACTAAGTTGTCAGTTGTTAGTGAAGTATTAGGTTATGTCAGTGTTCACGTTAATGTCGGTGATTTTCATTTAAGAATTCATGTGATTCAGTCCCCAACTCGAGTGATAATCCGATCGAATTTCAATCGCCGTGAGCAATGGCTACAATAGACGGTCGACCTGCACAATACGGAATCACTCTGAAGCAACTTCGGGATCTTATGGAACATCGGGGTCGCGAAGGTGTAGCTAAAGTTAACGAATTGGGCGGAGTACAAGAAATCTGCAAGAAACTCTACACGTCGCCTAGTGAAGGTACACGATCGCGTTTTCGCCGCTCGTGAGCTCACCTTGAGCACATGTCATGATCTTGGCTATTACAGATACATTAGATCATTCATAATTGTGGTGTTTGTAGGCTGTGGGATTTGAGTTGGCTGGATGGGCGCCTCGACCCACAGAGCTATCGTTCACCTCATTTCCGACAAATTCCATTCCACCCGTCCTGCTGTAAACTAATATGCAATTCGCGTTTGAAAGCGGCATCCAAAATCTTGCTTCACAATTGTAATTTTTGCCGAAATCGATTCAGTTTTAATTTTTTTTTTCGTACTCGCTTCCATTATCGATTTTCTTTCATAATCGCTTCCATTATCGATTCTTTTTGCTCAATCGATTGTTGTACCCTACAAACCCAAATTTTCAAAAGAGTATATTTTCATTATTGATTTTTCTCCATGCAATCTTTTATTATCGATTATTTTTACACATGACCTATTAATTTTCTGTGTTCAAATGATTGATTCTTGTTTGCTGGAAAATCTTTTTGCGATCTCCAATCGTCCTTTTGATCATTTTAACTGATAATGCCGTTGCCATTCAGTAATTTTGTTGTTGTGAAAACATTCCATGTAGTGTAACAATACTAATGCATATAATTAAAAATCAGTGACGCTTCTATTGAGGTCATTTATGAAATCTGTTTCAAAGACGAGAACGCTATTTTGAGAACAATACACGACAATTATGTGTCCGTCAACATTCTGATGTACTGCTGGACTTGTTTAAAACAAATATAAAAATAAGATGAATTGGAGGTTTATCATACAGTATGAAAAATTTAAGATTAAATTTCTAAACTGATATTCGAGCGATTATTGAAATAATAAAAGGATCACGACTCATGGGGTCCGCTTGCTTTGAATAACTTAGGCATTTTCATTATACTTATCTAAACGTATATACCAGTAAGTATGGATTAGTTAAAATGAAATTCGATTTACAAAACGCAATTGTTTAGTCAGACTTAATGTTATCTAACCATTATCAAAGCGCCCATATCGCCAGAACTATGCTGATAGTGTGGTTATTTACAACCTTACAACCA
The DNA here is from genome assembly GCA_033557855.1 of Hydrochus callosus. Classification (NCBI taxonomy): domain Eukaryota; kingdom Metazoa; phylum Arthropoda; class Insecta; order Coleoptera; family Hydrochidae; genus Hydrochus; species Hydrochus callosus. The sequence continues at coordinate 7,950 of JAUIMY010000056.1, read as the reverse complement.
AGACAAAACTATGTGTTTTGTCGGTGGTCACGTACAATTATTCCCACCACGCTACTTAAATTTCAACTCACCACCATAATTGGAATGAGCCCCGAATTAATTTGAGTTAAGGGTCTTCAGCATTACAACTAGGTAAAGCAAAATCTAATAAGCTACCTAATTTTTAGTAAGTTACCTAGTTGTAGTGCTAATGTAATGAATTCGACAATAGCACGGCTCAATTCTTCTTCTAGGACTAAGTGGATCGAAAGTAGACACAGAACACAGAAGAGAAACGTTTGGATCCAATTCAATTCCTCCGAAACCACCTAAAACATTTTTACGATTAGTATATGAAGCTTTACAAGATATTACCCTCATAATATTAGAAGTAGCGGCAGTCGTATCGTTAGGTCTTTCGTTTTATCAACCCCCTAGTGAAGAAGAATCAGTGTGTAAGTCTAATGTGGCGCGGCGTCGCATACCTCACTCACGACTCGTCTTTTTCAGCGTTCGAAGATGACGAAACAAGTCATGGTTGGATTGAAGGTTTAGCTATTTTAATATCTGTTATAGTAGTAGTGTTAGTGACTGCTTTCAACGATTATACAAAAGAAAGGCAGTTTAGAGGCTTGCAGAGCCGAATAGAAGGAGAACACAAATTCGCGGTCATTCGGCAAGGTGAAATTAAGCAAGTTGCCGTGAGTGATATTGTCGTAGGAGACATCTGCCAGATTAAATATGGCGATCTCCTACCGGCCGATGGCATCCTCATCCAATCCAACGATCTCAAAGTGAGTGCTGTGTCTCCACGTCGAATTCCTATCGAGCCGTGTAGCAATTGCATTAATTCAGTTTAGTTCAGAATTGCGCATTACCCGGTTTGGAGGGTAATGCGCAAATCGTTTCCCGAATCACTTTTAATAATTAGAAAATACCTCGTTTCGAAGAGTATGATTAGAAAATAAAAGCGATTGCTACAGCTATTGAAATTCCACGAAAAAAGGTTTAGCGGGAATTTGACCGCGGAACTTGCAGGTCGATGAGTCGTCACTTACCGGCGAATCCGATCATGTTAAAAAAGGAGAATCGTTCGATCCCATGGTTCTTTCCGGCACACACGTCATGGAGGGCTCTGGTAAAATGTTGGTCGCGGCGGTTGGCGTCAACTCGCAAGCCGGCATCATATTCACCCTACTTGGAGCGGCGGTCGATCAGCAGGAAGCGGAGATCAAGAAGATGAAGAAGGAGGCGAAGAAGCAAAGGAAGAAGAAGAGCATCACGGACGAAGAGTCGGCCGTGACGGGCAACAGCCACATCAACTCCCCAACGCCTGTGGTGAACAAGCACGTGAATTTGGTGGAGGAGTCGCACGAGAAGGAGAATCACGTGGAATCGAAACCATCCTCGAGTGAAACACACAAGAAGGAAAAGTCCGTTCTTCAAGCTAAACTGACCAAACTGGCCATACAAATCGGTTACGCTGGTTCCACAATCGCCGTACTTACTGTTGTTATATTAGTTATTCAATTCTGCGTTAAAACGTTTGTTATCGATCAAAAGATGTGGAGAAACTCCTACGCCAACAACCTGGTCAGGCACCTGATTATCGGTGTTACTGTTCTTGTTGTGGCCGTACCTGAAGGTTTGCCTCTCGCTGTTACGTTATCTCTGGCTTACAGTGTTAAGGTGCGTTCAATTCTCCAATTAATTAAAATTAATTGTACGTATTAATCCTCCGTTGCTCGCATTAATCCTCGGTTGCTCGCATTCAATTCCAGTGCAAGTGGCGTCCTTGAGACGCCATGCGAGTAAAGTTGGATTAACCCTTTGCGGTCACATCTTTACTAAATTTTGAAAGTCCTGTCACTGAGCCGCAAAGGGATGTAATGAATTAACCAGTCGGGCGTGATATGACATAGACTATTAAATTTATCAATACCTGTGTTTCCTGAGTTAAAATCAGAACGCATGCGCACTATTAAATTTCTTGACATGCAATTTTCGTTCCGACAGAAAATGATGAAAGACAACAATCTCGTCAGACATTTGGATGCTTGCGAAACTATGGGCAACGCCACCGCCATCTGCTCGGATAAAACTGGAACTTTAACCACCAACCGAATGACTGTAGTGCAGTCGTACATTTGCGAGCAATTGTGCAAAACAATGCCGAAATTTTCCGATATTCCAGCGAACGTAGGCAACCTCATCGTGCAAGGGATTTCCATTAACTCGGCTTACACTTCACGTGTTCTGGTGAGTTCGCGTCCGTTCCCATAGCAAATTGCACACGTTAACGCTCGAAACGTTTGCAGCCGGCCGATGAACCCGGTGAACTACCGAAACAAGTGGGAAACAAAACAGAATGTGCATTATTAGGATTCGTGGTAGGTTTGCAGAAGAATTATCAGACAATTCGCGATGACCAACCGGAAGACACGTTCACGAGAGTGTACACTTTCAATTCAGTTAGGAAATCCATGAGCACGGTTATACCAAGGGAAGGCGGTGGTTACAGGTTGTTCACGAAGGGTGCTTCAGAAATGATATTAAACAAGTGAGTGTCTGCGCTGCTTATTTCATATATTTCCCATCCAATTCATTACTTTAGTCTGACCACAAAGGATACAATTAATAATTTTTTTAATTTATTTTATTATATTAATCAATTTAATCAAAATAATTCTTCTTGACACCTCCAATATAATTTTAGCCGAACCAATTTGTACTGATATTTGCCTAAAATAAATTACAACTTTCATATATTAAATACAATAAAATTTATTATAACTGATCAGAATTTCATGAAGCGCTCACGCTCTTTACAAGCCGATGGGTCGCACGCCTAAAATAACGCAACTCACTTCAGGTGTGCCTTCATTTATGGACATGATGGGAGATTAGAGAAATTCTCCAGGGATATGCAAGAGCGCCTCCTGAGACAAGTCATCGAACCCATGGCATGCGACGGTCTCAGAACAATTTCGATCGCCTTCCGCGATTTCGTACCTGGAAAAGCTGAAATAAATCAGGTGCACGTCGATAACGAGCCGAACTGGGATGACGAGGAGAACATTGTAAATAACCTTACGTGTCTGTGTGTTGTTGGGATTGAGGATCCAGTTCGTGCCGAGGTGCCGGACGCCATAAGGAAGTGCCAGAAAGCTGGCATCACAGTGCGGATGGTCACTGGGGATAACATAAATACAGCTAGGTCCATCGCAACGAAATGCGGCATTTTGAAGCCCAACGAGGATTTTATAATATTGGAAGGTAAAGAGTTCAACAGGAGGATCAGAGATTCCACTGGCGAGGTGAGTCCGCGTTTAACTTTTGTTTCTCTATTTTCTACTTTCTTTTAATATTTCTACCAAAAATCGCAAACACACATTTCAAGTTGGCACTCCTGACTCGAACTTAGAAACTCCAGCCATCAAATGCTATATTTCAAAGTTGTTTTTCTTCAATTGGGATAATTTAACCATGAAACCATAAACATTCAAATATATACAATGCGATTCTGAACCAGGAAAATTCATTTTACCGACCTATTATACATTTTGTATACTATACATAAACCATATCTTCATCAACTTTTCAGGTACAACAACACCTCTTAGATAAAGTCTGGCCTAAATTGCGAGTGCTGGCCCGATCATCACCAACAGACAAATATACGCTCGTGAAGGGAATTATCGACAGTAAAATAAGTGAGAACAGAGAAGTAGTGGCTGTTACGGGTGACGGTACTAATGACGGTCCTGCATTGAAAAAAGCGGACGTCGGTTTTGCCATGGTAAATAATTTCTATATTCCACTATTCCTCGCCACAATGAAAGAATTAATATCTAGTATAGCATTCATACTAACTTCCTTCCTCATCCATAGTCTCCCCTCAATCTTTATATTTTTATACTCTTCAAAAGTTTTTTATTTATTATACTCTTCAAAAACGATGTTTCAAAAGAGTACATTACATTTTTTATTCACAACGTGATCAGAACGCAGAACCTAACCACAAGTCGCTCTTGTGTCCTCCTTAGGGTATTGCCGGAACGGATGTGGCCAAAGAAGCCTCCGACATCATCCTCACCGACGATAATTTCAGCAGCATTGTTAAAGCTGTGATGTGGGGACGTAACGTTTACGACAGCATCGCCAAGTTCCTGCAGTTCCAGTTAACTGTGAACGTTGTAGCTGTTATTGTAGCTTTCATAGGTGCTTGTGCTGTCCAAGACAGTCCGTTGAAAGTAAACGTCCACTTAACCGCTACCTACCGCAAACTAAAAGTGAATTTTTAGGCTGTGCAAATGTTGTGGGTGAATTTGATTATGGACACTCTGGCGTCTCTAGCTCTCGCTACCGAACTACCGACATCGGATCTCCTCTTGAGGAAACCGTATGGACGAACGAAACCGCTTATCTCACGAACAATGATGAAGAACATCTTGGGTCAAGCTGTCTATCAGCTGACCGTCATTTTTGCTCTGTTATTCGTAGGTCAGTACGCGGTTTGGATCTACGTTACTTTTAGAGCTCTCGACTAATTTAGTTACTAATTCGATTTAGTAACTAATTCGACTCAGTGCGACTGACAGTTGATTTCTCCACTTCAATTTAGCATTTACTCAACTTTTGACCCTGTGCAGTTTTCCTTTTTTTACAAGAAAATCGCTATAGTTAAAAATGTTACGAGGGCAAATTATTCGGAAGTTAGGTTAGGTCGACTTGAATTTAACCGTTTCGCTTCAACTATTCACTCCATCTAAATTTAAAACAAAAGTACATGCGAAATTGTCCGGGATTAAAAGTGAAGTGGAGAAACCTGATCACATTAGTCAAAATATCTACCCGACTTTCAATGTAATTATAATGAAATTGTGTAAAGGATAATCAGTACTGTGATATTGTTTTGATACCGAAACAATACGTTTCACGGAGTCAATTCAGAACTAGTTCGGAATCAAAACGCATGCGCAATATTAAATTTTAGCGTTGAACAAATTCTGCGCGTGTCCAAGAGCACACCTGAGCAACGTTAATTTTAGGGGACAAATTGTTGGATATTGAATCTGGTCGTGGTGCTGAATTCGGTTCTGGGCCGACTCAACACTTCACGGTCATTTTCAATTCTTTCGTGATGATGACTCTGTTCAACGAGTTCAACGCGAGGAAGATTCACGGACAGAGGAACGTGTTCGAAGGGATCTTTACGAATCCCATATTCTACACAATATGGATAGGCACTTGCGCTTCGCAGGTACGTTCACTTTCTTGACGAATCAAATTTGTTTTCTGTCACGGATTAATCGAGCGGAAGTTAATTCTTCGTTTTTTCGTAGATACTTATTATCCAATACGGAAAGATGGCGTTTTCCACGAAGCGCCTGACACTTGAACAGTGGATGTGGTGTCTCTTCTTCGGGATTGGAACTTTACTTTGGGGCCAACTGGTTACAACTGTACCGACGAGAAAGATACCGAAAATATTGTCGTATGTACTTTAGTTTTCAATTTAGTTTAGGATGTCCGGAAGAAGCAACTCCGCTGTTAGACTTTTACGAACCAAATTTGGTTCGCAGGAGTTCCTGATTTCATTCCATTATATGCGATTACAGTGCATACGTTTACTGCAGGCAATGTGGCCTGCATAAAACGTTTGCGCTGTGAATATTTGTATTCGAGTCGGTATTTTAGAGAATAGTTGCTCTAAAGAGAGAGAGAGAATATTTACTCTAGAAAGAGAGAATATTTACTCTAGAGAGAGAGAATATTTGATTTTACTGGAGTGTATCTCTTGCGCACTGGTAAAAAGGCATAATGTCCTTTTACCTGCGTCAATGATACATTATGCCCGAGTGGATATTTTATTGTAAAATGCCCCCTCGGGGCTTGTGAAGGTGGGGTCGGGGACACCCTGAAGAGTACACGGAAGCCATCAACATAGGGGAGGAGAAGTACGGGGAGATGGATTCGGACAAGAAGCCCCGCGCCGGGCAGATCCTCTGGATTAGGGGCCTGACGAGACTGCAAACTCAAGTAAGTAGGAACGTTGCCCTAATAGCAATGTAAATGACACAAACGATAAAAAACATGACTGCATTAGAGATGTGTATTTTGAGAAAAGAGGAAAGGACCTAGTGTAGATCATGTGTCCATATGTCAGTTATTCCCATGAGTGATTGATGAACATGCCCATGCCCTCCCCCCAAATGCCCAACTCATTTTCGAAAGTGTAGGTAGCAGCAACTGAAATAGTGACTAGGATTATGGTGTTCTGAATCCTCTCTTACTCCCCCCTCCGAATCACAAAATAATTTTTCTTTTATTTTCGAGCATGCGCATTAACAGAGTTTTGTGGTTTTCACAACAATAAAACGATTTTAACCTTCCTCATTTTGGTTTATTTGTTTTTGTTCAGCTTTAGTCGTTGGTACTCCTCTTAGCTTAGTGTGTTCTCATTGACTGTTTAGCGACATCAAAGGTGGTTCGAGTTAGTTGATTCACGTATAAAGCGAAACCGAATCAGCCACCTCGATCCACCTCGTAATTCTTCCATTCGCAAATGCAAATACAATACTCTTCACGACATTCGTTTTGAAGAGTAATGAAACCAGCACACCTCCTCGAACAACCCCATGCGGTTCTTCAAACCGCAACGTCTCAATTAAGTGTTTGGTTAGGTTTTCGTATTCCAATGCATGTCCGAAATTCGTAGTGTCACGAAATCAAGGCGAATTCCAAGAGTGCTCCTGCTTAGAGGAGCAGTAGCGCACCTGTCGACAGTGCATGGTCAGTCCGAGCTCGAGGGCGCATATTTGGCTGTGTTGTCTCTTAGGTGGAGTTGTCGTTGTCGAGTTTGATTAGCCGAATTGCACCGTAACTACAAATGCACATCCAACCGACCCAACGAGTCGTTGTCTCACTGAATTCCGTTTTTCCAGGTTGGAGTACTGTTTTATTTTGAACTTTTTCCGTTGTTCGTTGTCCTGAGCATTTTGTCTGGAACTAGAGAAAATGTTCGAAAATGCCAATGCCAATGCCTTTCTAGCTCTACCGCAAAAAGCCACCGTACTCTGGTGATTTAAAGTTTGTTTAATTTATTAGCTGGCGGAACCCATGAGAGAAACTGAGGTATAGGAACGCTGTGGGCGTCCCAAGCAATTGCTGTTGCAGTGCAAACGTACGTAGCTCGTAGCAAGCCTTCGCTCACAAAATACATTAAGAAACATACCCGCTGTAGGGAAGTGAAGTGCAGCCTCTGACGGAATTCCGGGGTGCCCTGGCGGTTTCAGCAATAAAAATTAAATTTTGTAATTTTAGCACCCAAACACTTAGGCGCATTTTCTAATTACTCAACCCCAACTGTCAACCCAACCAGCCCCCTACCCCCGGGGTATATAGATTTGGCCTAATTTGTAGTTTTTGGATCTCCCACGAAATTGCAATCAAGTGGATTGATACTTTAAACATCCCAGAAAATTTTGATAACAGAAGTAAACATTTAGCCTCATGAATGCAGTCGAATACGGGGTTTCGAGTTATGTATATTGGCCACAAAGATAAACTTTCGGACTATAATTATTGAGTGAGTTGTCGAACACAAACAAGTTTGTGGTACAGTCAATGGATGGGTTCACTGTAAATGCACAAAGTATGCATGGAACAGTCTACTGTACGAGGAGGATTGAACACCTAGTGACGTTTACAGGTGTCGAGATGTAAACATAACCTATTTTCAAGTGAATATTTGCGTTTATTTAAAATATACAATCAATAACTAGGAATTAAACAAGGAGGCATCGTGTATGCAACTCCAGTGAATTAATGGTTTCTTAAATTTTGGATTATAGGTACTTAACAATTGAGTTAGGAAATATTCACTTCAAAATAGGTTATGTTTACATCTCGAGAACGTTAGTGAACATCACTACAGGTTCAGTCCTCTTTAGTAGGGCATCTGAAATA
>JAUIMY010000055.1:0-93906 GCA_033557855.1 Hydrochus callosus | reverse complement strand
TTCCTTCCCATTGCTAAAAACTTCGCTAAAAGTAAAAACACTAAGCACATGAAGTGAGCGCTAAAACAACAATGACTTTGACAGGACCCATGGATCCAATAGAGCATAGACCACAGAGGAATAGAATATTTCTTTGAACTAAGCGCGTGTACAGCGCCGGAACGGCGTACTACTGAGTTAACAATAAGTAATGTCGTCGGACAGGAATTCGTCATAAAATTAATATCTCAGGGCACATAAACAAAACCCAGAACCTACTCAAAGTGGGAGATTACCGGTTCCTCATCTCTCGAGGCCCCAGCACATGTACCTCGATACAAGAACCCGTAAATCCGCCCCTTTTCACCCCCCGATTGTGTTTTGAGAGCGGGACATGAAATTTTCAAGCGGAAACCCAATCCAATTGATGAGATTTGCCGCCCACCCTCCAGCCCTGCCGCCCTCTCGCGTCTGCAAGGCGGAGAGGCATTAGGCGGCTCACCCCTCGTACCTCACGAAATTAATTTAACCCCATCGGACCGAACGTAGGGCTGCTTTCGTTGGGCTGCCAACCGGAAAAGGGAAATATTTGGTCGGCCTAACTACCCTTACTTCGTTCGAGTTGCTCGGCGTCGGCCCACGGGATTTCTCGTTACATTCTTCAGTCAGTGCTACGCCCTCCCTTATTTTATTCCCGGTTTGCTCGTTACCTCGGAGGTCTGGGTGAGCAACCAATCACGCGTTTCAGTGCTAATTAAAACAAGTTTCAATTGATTGGTGAGGGGGATGTTTGTTTAGTGTAAGGGGGAGGAATGAAATATTAGCAAGGGAAAGGGACACTGATAGAATTAGTAGAAAAATTACCCTTTTAGTAAGAGAAGCAGTTGAGTTGGAAATAATCTGAAATAAATTTCCACTTATTCTTAAGTACTTATATCGAATTCTTTCTACATAACAGTGGGAACTTGTCGTACTTACGATATATTTCGAAGGGTATTTTAATTATAATAATAAAATAGTAATTGAGCAATTAAACATAGGTTAACTACTACTATTATGCGACAGAGTAAAAATTTATTACAAGGTAGAGAAATGATAGTGATTAAACTATTTCGTACCTGAGGATCGTTTTCGCAGAATAACTCGAACTAGTAGGAAACCAGCGAATAATAGGGTAGAGCAGTCAGAGAAACGGTTGGATCAAAATGAAGTTTAGCTTGGCACGGATAGGAAGTAAATCAGACTGTAATTTTCCACACACGAGGGTTATTTAAAGGCGACACGGAAGACCCGAAGAGCCTGTACCTATGTAAAATGTAAGCTGCGAAACTTGCAGTAAAAGCTCCGTGCACTTATTCCTGCCCTACTTTGCACTTTGCATTGATAAATTGGCGAGATGTGATCTACAAGTTAAAGTGTAATACGTATTGCAAATGGTGAAAGTATGGAGTATTGAGCCCCATTTACATATTAAGCACGAGAATGTACGGATTCTCTTTCCCTATTTACTTTCTTGCAATGACATTTTGTTGTAATTTGGGAAAAATCTGATTTTCATGTATTGTGCAATATCTGCACATCAACGAGCCACACTGAAAGGTTACTCTACGTACAAAAGGTTTCCGTGTACGAACCCTTAATACAGTTAATTTCATATGGGTGGAGGGCACTAATGTTTACGAAAGGATTACCGGTCCATAATACATGGATTAAATTACATTATATTAACTTTTCGTTCAAACAATAGCTCGGGGATAGATCGTGGCTCATGTCAATGCGAGAAGGAGCAGCCTCTAGGGCTCAATATGCAGAGAAAGCCTACACAAACAATTCGATGTTTGCGGTAAACTTCGGCTACAATATAATTTCGAAAGGACGAAACAAAATCCTGGGGCAAATATGGTATTCGCCATGTTTATCTATAAAACTTATTGTCTGGAAGGAAATTTACTGAAAATCATTTGGAGGATATAAAAACTCCATAATATCAGCGTTTCTTTTAGGAGTAATATAATATGTTAATGGTTTTAGTGTACAAATTTCATATTTAAATTTACACCAATTCAAAGAAAACAATATACTCTTTAAAAACTTTGTTTTGAAGAGTATAAAAACTGGCAACTGCATTGAATAATAATTAGGTACCAAAACATAATAGATAAATGAATTTGTACGTTCCTTTAATGACATTTCGACTCCACGTACATTGGGTGGCACTTGAAATAGTTGAAATTATTTTCTATTATTATACAAACGCCTTCCCAGAGCTAGTAAAACGCCTCGATGCCGCGAAGCGACTCCAACATTTGATAATTACTTGGAGAATGAGTTAACGGTTCAACTTGTTCGCAAACTACGTTCGACATTTTAATGAGATAACATCGATAACGCCCAAATGTTGGGGGAATTTAATAACGGACGCCGAATAACGATCTGATGGAGAGGTAACAATCTGCGATCCTGAGGTGTCGGTCTTTGGGGTGTGGGAGCCTCCAAACCCCACAACCAACCTGGAACTCAGGAGTTAGGTCAGTTCCTGTGGGGAAACAAGTCAATTTAGGCAATTATTCCCCTCGTGTCATGTCGTCCCCTATTTTCACATCAGCGAATCGAGATTTCCATTCTTACCTTCTCTACCAATTAATACAAAGACTCAATGCGATTGGATTACGTAACATTGAACTCATTACGTTATTTCAATTGACAACTTCACTGTTACGAAATGTCCAGGGATATTCTTCGGGGATTTCCAAAACGTCGACTAAAACAAAAACGGTCTTCGTGTAGTCCCACATGTAGTCTTGGCTCCCCATATGGGACTACATTATGTTTTGAGTTTACGTCGCATCTCAAGCGCTCGCGAAATTCCCCACAACCAGACGCCTAATTGAAAACAAATATTTACCCATCCTTGCCAAATTCGCCGCAGTGCAATATTTATTTTCATCATTCCGCCTCCTCCCTTCGCCCCGTTCCTTTTCCCACCATTTCCATGCGAAACCCGTGCGACCGCTCACCGGATGTATGCTAACTTCGTAAACACATCAGAACGATAGAGGGCGAGTATGGCGAAAAAAAAATGCGGCTCGAATCCTAAGGTAATTTCGTTACCACTTGGTTCTCCCTTATGGCCCTAGTCTGGCGGTAGCCAGGCTTCAAGTTGCTTTCGTGTTGATGGATCGAGTGGCAAAACATCTCTTATGATATTATAACATCGTGCACGGGATCTACAATAGATCGATAAGTCCTTGTAGTGGTAATTTATTTATTTTATTATTATTATTCAATTTCATGGAGTTTCTTCAAACTCTAGAATTTCAGGAAGACTATAAATCCCTTATATCCATCCAATTTATTTTTCTTCCATTTCTAATCAGTATTTTCTTCTCAAAATCATTCCAATTTTTTATGACTATACACTGCTTCTCAATTTAATAAATTAAATTTTGTTCATAGTTTCATTTAATTTGTTTCGCATGTTGAATTCAATGTCAGTATGTTCTAATCTTTTTTTTCAATACTTTCGGATGGAATTCAAACAATATGGATATTTTATTAACCTTTCCGTTACCAAGCGGGGTATATCAACTACCACACACCAAATCTTCTTTGAAAAAGTGAGTTATTTTTATATGCAATTAAAATGAGACTGTAGGTAATCTTAATAAAATTTGTTCAAATCTGCAATTTGATATAATTGACTTTTGATTGTGGTAGTTTAAGTACCACGCTTGGTAACACGCGATTGTAAAAAAGCTTGGTAACATGAAGGTTAATTCAGAAAGTGTTTTTTTGTATGTTCTCTCCATTCCGCAGTCATCATTTTCCATAATTTCGAGAATGGATGAATTGGAGTAGGCGTTAGCTCAAGGGAAAGAGTAATGACCGGGATTGTGTACTCTCATAGACGCGTGAACCCATTAGTCGATGGAACGTCTCTGAATGAGGCCGGATCATTTATCATAGTATTAAAGTTTGCTTGGAGTTTGGATGGACGTTGGAAAATAGACTAAATCAGCTGGCAAGAGGATTAATAGCAACCCCCGCGGGCATAATTCGAGGTGGCTTCTGTAAATTTTTGACAAATTCATCATCGTGAATTTAGAACATCTCAGTGTTATATAAAAAAATCATATTCATATTATAAAAAATTATGTTAATTCGAGAATGGTGAGCAGGCATTCTTTCCAATCACATTTTCACTATTCAATAATTTTTTTAAAATATAAACCCTACATATTTTTGTACCGTTTGGGGAAAATTAAGATTTTGTTATGGAGAAGCTATTCCCCGTTTTAATAGCCAATTCTCTAATAAAGCCGACGTCGTGGAGTCACGCGAATGAAAATACTCTTTATGGGTCTCATATTGACATTAAAATATCAATTCTCGTGCCTCGGGGGCCAATGGGCAGCGGAGACAGGGAACGTTTTATATAAGAGAGCCCTTTACTGTCCCTCGGGTTGTATTAAAATCCCTTTATTTTTACCTTATTTAACAGACCGTTAGCTTTACGTCCGCCAATTTAGGAACATTTATGACTTTTATATGTCATAAAGTCGGGGGATAAATTATTCCCGCAATAAAGCGACTGGGCGGCAGGCCGAGCACGACTGATAGACATGGATCCTCTTATGCTTGAACATTAAATAGTTTTGTAATAGTTGATGCGCCAATTTCCGTCGGAGTTATCTTTCCTCAGTGGCCGCCCTTTTCACCGGAGGTCACATTTTGTTGAATTTACAAATTCAAAAATATTATTTTATTTTTCACTTTTGGTACAATTGGCACCTATAAGTCAAAGAACTTGAAAAAAATGTCCACCTTCGTACAAGGGAGGAAATTTCTCACGGATTGAGTATTTTTCCGATTGAATACTTCAAAGCGTTTGGCGTGGGGAATTAATTTCCCGGCGCCTCCGCCATAGTTGAGGCAGAGGTTGGAATTGTTTCATGGTGGAAATTGGATACAACAGTCGATTTTATGACTAGTTTGGAATGACGAATCATTATTGAACGTTCATTTTGCATAATTAACTTGCTAAGCACTCAAAAATATTTTTAGTTACAATAATTTTATTTTCTATTCATGAAAATTCCAAACATAACTACATGGTCTACACACGTAAATAGGAAGCGGTCATTCGTAGATTCCTCAAGCCATCTCATCACTAAGCAATGTGAAGAATCTGGAACGCTCAGCAATAAATACACCTATACTGCATTACGAATTTAGAGGAGTCGTTCGCAGAGAGGAATTGTACGAAGAACACACACTACAAGCCACCCTAAGAATATATTCTCAATAATAATAATTAATAATATATAACAAAATGGGAATCCAATGAAGTAAAAGAAGGGGAAAGAATGAAAATGAAAAAGAACGAAAATATAAAAACAATAAATGAAAAAGTAAAGGGCGACTCGATCATCCAGCGTGATGTTTAGGATTTTGAGTTAACTTCCCACAAACTCATCCATTGAAACGTGACTGAAACGATGAGGAAAAAAACTCGTTCGTGTCGTCGAAAAATAAAGCAGCAGCCCTGCAATGACGAAAGCAATAAAACGCAACGCGGAATAAGATCTTGTCTGACGCTGCCATTAGTGAAACAATCAAGCAGCGCATCCAGTAATCTCATTACCAGCTGAAACGCTGCCGGCGAGAAATTTAATGACATGCTAATCGCAGATTCGCCATTTCGCTGCACAACCGGCCCCTGCTAGCGAGATAATTTTTAGTAGATTCCGGTCGTTTGCAGGCAGCTGATCACCCGAAAACCCACCGGGCCGAAACGCCCCTTCCTCCTTAGGGGGCCTGCTGGCCCTCGGGATAGGAAATTACAGGAAGGGGTGTTACGTTTCCTGCGCTGGATGAGGGGACAAATCATTCGGGGCGTTAGAATTCCAATGAGCAGACAAACTGGACAGAATGTAGTTTTGCCAAATTAGGTATCTGCGCCAATATTGCCTTCGCGTGTGACTGGTGTCAACTCCATTACCTTTTTCTTCAAACTGATATTGCTATTGTATCTAAAATACATCACACACCTAGCACATTTGTGTTTTGCAAGTAATTCAATTAAATTAGTGTTGCAAACTGCATATATGTACAAATATTTATTTTGTAAGTAGGTACCTAATCAATATTACTGGCCATAATATGTTGTTAGTTCTTGTTATTCCGATGACTCCAGTCTATCATAACAATTTGAATGAGCGAATTGAACGATCACATGAACTTACCTGAAGTGAAGTGCGTTTGTTTGTTCAATTTTATTTCTGCGTCCAGTTCTCGATATCACTAAGATTTGAACACGTACGTATTCGAAGTATATCCAATGCTGTGCGGAAACAGAAAAATTTATTTAATGTGTGATCGGGAGGATTTAATTTGCAAAACCAGTTTGTTTCCACTGGAATGATGAAATAAAATTCAGAATATCTGGACTAAATTTTTCGTGATTGATTTTAAAATCTAGGAGATCTTTGTTACTCTTGTATTTAAAAATGAAAAAGTTTATGAATCGTTAGAAATATTATTTAGAACACCAAAAGGCCCAGTTCAGACCTTTCTGTTTAATTGTTACAGTGCCCCCTAGGATACACTCCGTCACCTCAAATGGTCGCGTCGAGGTGAAGAAAGGCTCTCAAGCACGTCTCGAGTGCAAATCTTCGGGCAACCCCGTCCCAAAAATCACTTGGTCTAGGAGAAACAACCTCTTGCCGGATGGCGAGCAGACGAAGATCAGTCCGATCCTCACCTTGGACAGCGTGGACCGTCACAAGGCTGGAGTGTACCAGTGCACGGCCAGCAACGGAGTTGGGGAGGATGTCACGCAGCAGATCGTCCTGCATGTCCTCTGTGAGTATTCCCATTTCACTGTGTTCGCCTTTACTGAGGGATAAAAGTTTACGGGCGGTCGTTAAGGGTGGCCGGATGACGGTTCAATAAAAGGGACATTTCAACAGATTTAAGGGCATCGAATGGGGCGGGGAGGAGACATCTGGGGACTTTTTACAGCCGCCTTAATCCTCGCGAATCGCGGGAGGACCTGCTCTTTGTAGATTGAGTCTGGATGATGTTCCACCGCAATGTTTTTTCGGAGGAGATCCGAATCCAATCAGATTACACTCTTTGCATCGCTTTAGAACCGCGATACACCCCGGGGGTGCACTTCTAGTTAGGAATATCTGGTTAGGGAGGGTGTAGTACACGTGACGTTACATCTAGGAAATTCCGGGATGTCGTAAATCAAACCGCTCAAAACGTTAAAGATAAGGAAGCGAATAAAAATTTCAACCTGCATTCTTCCTAAATACTGAGTGGGTGGAGAAGAGGAAAATTGCCACGTATTTATGAATGAATAAATTTTATTAGCCGAGTTGGAATGCTACTATTTGAACAAATTTTTAAACTACTCC
Organism: Hydrochus callosus; assembly: GCA_033557855.1. Lineage (NCBI taxonomy): Eukaryota > Metazoa > Arthropoda > Insecta > Coleoptera > Hydrochidae > Hydrochus > Hydrochus callosus. The sequence goes on along the minus strand of JAUIMY010000055.1, from coordinate 86,503 downwards.
AAAGTTTTTGATTTTTGTTCATGTGTGGTCAATAAATGAATTATTATTATTAATCGATCTAATTCAGCCAGTACATTGACTGAATCGAATAATTGGAAATTCTATTGAAAATCCTCGAGGAAATGAAATTCGGATAATTGCAAAATCGATTGAATACCTTCGAGGAAATGAAATGACAGCCGGATGAATCAACCGAAAGGATGGGAATTGCGAAGAACGTTCTCGCACAATTTAAGGGATGTAATTACGCGGAGACTCTCGACTACGTCCATGATATATAAAACCCCGCGAATTGCCCGTTCGTTGAAATCCTCATTCCAATGGAGTTACATCTTCGTTTGTAATCTCCGACGTGCTGGTTTCGGAAATTCGGCTGGAAAAATTCCGCTCAACCCTAGGAAGCTCGGGTCAGCTATTCCGCTACAAAGTGCATTAGGGTGCAACCCTCCGGGACATAACTGGGCTGTAAATAAGCAAACAAGGCCATTAAGTAATCAAGGCGTTGCTTATTACCCGGACTGAGCCGAGTGCGAAACAAAATGCAACTTACATCCTGTAAGCGGAATAATTTACGACCCGACCGCATAACTTTACGTCCGTAATTAAACCGTGTTGGGGGCATTAATCGTAACGGCGTTATTCATGCTCTCGTTGGCGAGTACACGTGACGAGTCGTAAAACCCACCTAAATGCTGCCCTATGAAATTCGAGATTAAAAATATTCGTTAGGACGGTGCTGTGTACACACAAACATATTGTTACATTTTCGTGTATTTGTAGTGTTACATCCAGAAAACAGTATTTTTGAGATTAAGCTTTTCATTTACTTACCTACTGCAAAACACAAATCACGAGAGGCATTTGGAACATAAAGTAAAGAAACTTGGTTTAGAAATGGTTGAATTATTTTCATTTTACGAAATGAGCAGAATGGTTATGACATTTAATCAAAATTGTATAAATAGGGTGATTCTGAAATAACATAGGAAATTTTTACCCTAAATATAATACTTAAAATCCGAAAAATGGCAAATAGAAGACTTGTTTGTTTTGGCGAGTTCTATATTTAGTCAAAGATCTTGAAATTAATTAGATGGTCCTTGATTTAGTTCAAGCTTCCAAAGTTATTTCTGAAGTACACTTTATACTTATTGCTTTGATAGTAACACCTCACTACATCTGGCGGTATATCTTGGATATATTAAGGAAAGACTGCACCCCAAAGTGCCGCCCCATCTTGGATATTCACCCCAACGTCTAGTTTTCGTGTAGGGCAATTGACCCCCACAGCACCGAGGCCGCCCTCCGGTGGGGGGATGATTCGATTAGCAATAACGATGTTTTCAGCAAGCCGTTAAAGAGAATTTATCGGGTGGCCAGTAAAAGGGCTTTTGTTTTCGCGTTTACGGCCTGCTCCCCGGCCCATTGTCCGCCGCGGGGGATGAAGTAGTGCCCGGTCGGGGGGCAGTTAATCATCCAAGTGCCGGCTTTAATTTGGCGGGGGCCATAAACCAGATTGAGTGGCGAGCGCCGTTATGCACACCTTGGGCCCCGTTAACCTTGTTCCGCCCCTTATTTCAGGAAACTTGGCCCACCCGACCATTCGGCAGTACATTCGGCAGTACATTCGGCGGACCGTTCCCCAAACCTTCAAGTTTCGCGACTCTGTGAGCGATTTTCATCATTCATTTATTTTATTTATTCTTTCAAGAGCACAAAAGAGAGTAAGCCCCAAAAATGTGTGCTAATAAAATACAAAACACAGATTAGCACCCTTCCCTCTATCAATTGATTCACATCCGGTTACCGGCATACGTACTGCAAAGCAGTAAGGTAATCGAATACAACCGTCCAACAAACAAGCAAAAAGTGCGATCCAAACCGCGACACGGAACATTCGCAAATTTCTCGTTAATTATCCACGTGCCTGGATATCCCGAATCCCTACACGCCCGGCCCTCGCAAAAAAAGGGGCCTCGAACAAATGGCGATTATTCCCGAAAAAAGACACGTCCCCCGAGCAGATTCATCACCGGAAATAAACGAGCTGCTCTCGCCATCAAACCTGCCAATTCCTATGGCGCGTGGGGCGTGGGCGGAGGGTCGAAAATCTCCTCGGAAAAAAAGAGCGCAAACGGATTTACCAGCTAAATCAAGCGGGATGTGCGGCATTAGCCTGGAATAATGATATATCTGTCTCCGAGGCGCATTTCCGGCGCAAATATTTGACGGGATCGTGGCCCACCACCAGCCTGCGGAGTATCAATTCCTTTTGCGCAAACACAGGGCCGGTAATGGAGACATGATATCTTTAATCCGGACATTGCCGCGTCGGGGCTGCTCCCTCGTGACTAGGGGAGGCGATCCACACCCTGTTGCTACGGAATAGTCACAGCTCGTATTTGTTCGGGATTATGTGAAATCAGTGGAAAATCGAATGGGCATTTTTAATGGTGGAGTGATTGTCAATAAACTTTTAATTTTATAATTCATAATTTGCCTGATGGGGCACACTGTTGTAGGGACTTACCTGCTAATTTCATTGAGCACATCAACTTTTGTAATCTTCATATTGTCAGGGACGAACATCTGGGCGCGGGAAGGTAAAATAAATCACATGTAGTCCGCGATACTATGTAAATTGAGTGAACGAGAGTTGGCGAAGCAGAAAAATTCTGCACATTATGCAACTCGCATCGGTGCAATCAGATTTAAGTGAACCCCGGACACGCCCACATCCAACATGCAAATAAATGGAAAACAGAGTAATAATGCAGATAGTAAAACAAAGGCATATCTCGAAATTGCTCATGGCTCGACTCCCCTGGGGGTGGCCTTGGAAACGAAACAACTAACTGAAAGGCATTTCGAGGGGGTGAGGTTCCCGAAGATGTAGTGTCCCCCAGAGGGTGTGTAGGGTGGGGTGTTTGTGTAAATGGAACGCAAACGGCGGGGGTAGGGTGTTTCTTGAGGACCATTTCTGTGGAGAGCTGAATTCTGGATATAGTAGGATATGTTTGAGAATAAGGGATGGTGAATCTGAACTTGAAAACAGGCGATGTACTCATCCTTTTTTTATTTCTGCTGTTTCCTTTTTTCATTATTCTGCAAGACTACTAATCTAGTAGGATAATGAAAGGGAGTAGCGGAAATAAACGTGGATAACGGAAGAAGGATGAGTGGTTGTATTGACGTATGGGTGTAATGGGTATGGGTGTAAAAGGTATGAGTGTAATGGGTATGGGTGTAATTGGTATGGTTGTAATCTGTCATATGGTAGCAGAATGATGAATGTTGAACCATTCATATCCAAGTTTGTTCAAGCAGAACAAAGGGTTGATGTAAAAGAATGATTGACAGATTCACGAAAATAAGGAGCAAGAATGTAAGGTACACTGTCGTTCCACTAAAAGCAAGATAAGGCAACCCAGAGGGAGAGAACAAGGTTTAGAAGAACAAGGGCGATAGTGGTCTTAAAATCGTCAACAATCCATTGGGGAGCGGCTGCTGGGAATTTATCAGTTTATACAGCGGAAGTCGTAAATGAAACTGTAAATATTTACGGGGAGAGAAAATGGGGGTGAATTAGGACGGAGAAAGGGGCTGCTTTTACGAGGAGGATGCTGGAGATTTTTGAATGAGGCGAGGGTTGCTTGCAAAGAGTTCGGCTTTCTTGTTGACAGGCAGTTTGTAGGGGGCCTCTACCCTTTCTATTCGCCACTTCCTTTAAAGTTCACGCAACCCTCCATAATTATTTATTCATCCATCAATTCACTCGAATACCTACATCGCAGTATTTTTAGGTCATCTCTCCACTTACTTCGGGAATATTTCTCAATCAGCTCTTTTAACGCTTCAAAATAAAAAATACAGGTACGAGATGTTTTTCAACCCTTCAACTACTGGAATAATTTAACATTGACCATGGATGGATGGGATGGGACGTCCGGTGTCGTTAAAGGGTATTAACTCATCGAAGAATTCCTTTCGAAGAATATAGCAATGGAATAGAGGGCGGAAGGGACATTAATTCGAATCGGGTAAATCGAACAGGACTGCGAAGGAATTGATGGGAAATAGAACGGAAATAGTAACTCGCAAGGGAGAAGAGGAGGCACGAGAGAAAACGAAGAAAGTATAAAGAGGGTAGTTATCAGTGTTTTCTCTTTCCTCCCAAGCCCGGAGGAATATCGTTCCGCCATCGATTCCATCCCCTGGGGTGCTGGCAAGGGCAAGAAGCAATTTGCCAGGTTATTTGCGTTCAATTACTGTAATTCCGTCAAATGGGGTTAAACTTTGTAGTTTTTAACGTCCCTTCATTAGGGAAAAGACAGTGTGTCGTAAAGGACGAACCGGGCGATTACAATAGCCTAATGGCACTTACCTTACTGCTAGAAGGAAGGCGAGTGTTTTTTTAAGCAATTACTGCGACTAATAGGGTGTTCATTGACAACTAATAGCCAGGCCGTATGCCATAACTTAAGTAATCAGAGCTTAAGTAATCGAAGCATGATTCAAATCAAATCAAAGCTTAAATAATCAAAGCTTGAATAGTCAAAGCTTAAATAATCAAAGCTTGAGTAATCAAAGCTCGAGGATTCAAAGAATAAGTAATCAAAGCTTAAGCAATCAAAATTGCATAGTTGATAGTGAACGAAAATCTGTAATTAATTTTTAGCGGTGGTTACCCAATCGCATCTCCCGTCCACGAATAACCGATTAGAATGTACGGGAGCTTGAATCAACGGAATAATTTCCAATGTATCCAGGGTTGGATACGGTTCGAACCAAATGGTAAACATAGTAATGGAACCGAACTCGCCATTATTCCATTAACTTTCCAGTGCTGTAGGGGCGCGATTGGTCGGGGTGGGGAGAGGTGAATTAACAATCGATGCAAATGTAATTGACCTAATATATCCCGGAGTTGGATCGCAGCATGAGTTTGCTAAGTCTGAGAGCGAACGATCTGTAATCGCTCCGAATTAAGGTTTGTTAGTTTACGGTTTCGACGCCAGGTGGTGGGCGGTGCTGCTGCTACGTGGTAATTTCGAGAACTATTGGTCGTAATTACGTCAGAGATATTTCGAGTTTACAAGTTAAGTTTTGCGACTCTTACCCTTGTTGAATTATCCAAGGTCGGATTGCCTGGAATTTAACTGGAAGATTTTTCGGTGAAAGAAAAATATGACTAGAGAATAAAAAGAAAAAAAATGCTTGTTTTGGGACATCAACTCATTACAACCTTTGCTCATGTACACTACTTCATAATTGTCTCATGTACAGGGGTCGTAAATTCACAGAAGTGCCCAACCCTTAGTGTCCTGCTAACACGCTTTCCGCTCCCCTGCATATTTAATAAACACCCGGACATACTTTTAAGTAGTTGGCAGATTAAAGCCATCAAATATTCACCCGGAAACCGAGAGTTGAGCCGGAGACACTCAACCGCCTAAATTGTAACGACGTCAGACAAAACGTCTCGGTTCGCTCAGGAGCAAAGGGGCCCTGACAGCGAGGCCCCGGCGCCTTACGTGACCTCACCAGCCCACCAATTATCCTCGGCCATAATCATGTTAAAACCCAATTAAGAATTCAGCGGGTGAAAAAGTTTCCTTGCAGTTCGCGCGCCGGGGAAATTGTCACCATAAATTCGTGGGAAATTAGTTTGACTTTAGGCCCAATTACAGGCGAAACCCTAACGTAATTTGAGCCCTGCGCTACCAACCCCAATCCGTTGCTCGCATCCCCGCAAACCATGGGGCGGACGTGGCGTGCTGGTAATTGTAGTTTCGTTACAAATGGGATTCTTCTTCAGTTTGATATGATTTATGTGGGCATTAGTGCAATTGCACGAGGGCCATATTTGTCTTGTTGGATGGTGCAGTAATCCATCTGGGAATTTAGAGGTGTATCGAATTAACTGAGTCTCGCTAACGAAGTGGGACTATTGCATATATGCACACGTACAGGTGTATTAGCCCTTACACTTACACAATGTACAGGGTGATTTTTTAAAGCGGAAGTTACGTAACCATACTTTGGAACCTTATGCTACTTAGTTGAAACTTAAACTGGACTAGCGGCGCGTCTAGCGTATGACCCGTGCGCCAGACGCTATCTTCCGGTTGAATATGCAACACATGTTACTTCATAGTACAAACCACCATTCTTTGAAGGCGTTGGTTACTAACTTCCTCCTGAAAAAACACCTTGTATATTAGAATATGACAAATGCAAGGTTGGACTTTAAAAAAAAATTAAAATCATGAAAGAGGAGATAAGACGATGATTTTTGAAACGTATTCACGTAGTATAATTTATTCAATTTGAATTGTGAATCTCTACGCCTTGCACAACGCGAAAATAACTCCAAACGTACCCGTGCATTCGATCTCGTTAAAAGGGATCTAAAGGGATCAGAAGAGAATAGTCAAAACCTCCTTCTAGGTTCTATCCAAGTGTAATACGTAAAGTGTCGCCCACATTATTCACCCGAGTGTAAGCATATACACCGTTAAGAACGGGATTTGTTGCAGTTCCCGAGCTGCTGCAAATACCCATCAATTTCACCAGGATTATTGTTTTGTTCCCTAAGTACACTCGTTCCTTTTATTAGCTCAATTTTCCGCCCGCTTGGCCCGGGGCCGTTTACAAGCCGAATCATCCCCGCCCGAGCAAAAACGATTTCAATTAACTTGAAACGTTCGCCCAACAGTAGAATAGTCCGGTCGTTTAAATTGTCCCGACCCGTATGAGAAAACAATTACTTTTAGAATATTAACTGCATTTTATCGCGGCTCCGGAGGATGAGCCCGCCTACCCTTCCAAACGGAGGGCTACAGGGTGCCTCATACCACGGTAACTGGCGCGACACGATTGTGCAAGATCCCTGCGAAGCCCAGGCGGATAAATAGAGGCGGCAGCCCCTTATCGCCGGCATCGGTGCTTCTAAAACAGTTACGGAGCTTTGTGTAAATCGTAACTGTCACGATAAGATTATACTCGGCTAGATATAAATTTTATTATCCGCTGCCCGAACTCGCGAGCGAAATGAGTCCGGGCCGCAAAGTTGATGTCTTCGCAGCGTAACCGCGGCAGTCCGCCGTATTGTTTCGGGACATGAAAGAGAATTACGGGAATCAAAATTTGCGTTGTTCACAACTAGATTGGAACTGATAGCGGCCGCTTGTTTCTCTCGACACAATTTTGTTTGGTGGAGAGTTGGTTGCTTTCAAGTTCTCTTGCAGTTTCCTTCTAAGTTCAGTGGAAAATTTTTCCCAAGCGTAACTTGTGCATCAGTATGTTATTTCTTTCGCCCGTGTCTCCTTTAGTTCATCCGTCTGTCAATACGTCCATTCGTCCTTTATCCATTTACATCCACACGTTTGTCCGATCCTTTTTCCTACTGCACACCTATTCGCAAACAATCTCTCATTACCATACCTATCATAAGGCTCTCTATACACATGAACAACGAAGGACAGCGCGCGCCGACAATTTCCGTAGCGGTCCGCTAATTCTCCAACCACATAGGCATTCGCAGACAATCTCACGCCAGCACACCTGTCTTAAATCAATGAAGGACAGCGTGTGCCGACAATTTTTGTAGCGGTCCGGTAATTCCAACATCATACGTGCATGCAAAGAACATTCTAACATACAGGACGAAAATAATTCGATAAAACGAACTTGTCACAATATAGAGCATGCACCATCAATTGGTATATCCTTTTAGCAACTTAATCTGAACTTCCTTTCGAAAATCCACCATCCATTTTTATTATATTGCCCAAAAACATAATTGAACATAATAGTATTTGAGGTTATATTGTCAAAACCTTGGAGATAAACCTGGGTAGTTCATTTGATTATAGCATTAGTTTTGGACCTACAGGATGGTGTGTAATTCATGCCTACAGTACTCAATTGTCCACGGACTTCAGAGTCCTTATTTTCATTATTTTTTTTTATATTCAAAAGAGGCGACTTTATTTACACTTTATCAACCTAAGCTTCAGTAATAATACTATACTTTCAAATAGTGGTAATAGAAATGTGAATATAATATACACCCTCAGACCCCAAAGCACATGAATAATAAAGGACAGTGCGCGCCGACAATTGTTGGCGCGTAACCACACAAAACGAGGATCCCTGAAAAATCTAATTCCATTCCGAATGTAACATTAAATGCTTTATACTCTAATAATTAGAGATCCATAATCCTGAATTATAATTCCTCGAACAACTGTAACTTCCAGAACGAAGAAAAAAGGAAAGGAATAACAATTTATAGGTGCGCAATATAATAACTTATCTACTTTAGTAAATAGAAATATGTACATAGTTAATGTATAAGTTATGCTCAAAGACGCCCAATTACCATCACTAACGTATATTAGGGATGTCTAGTCAACCCACTCTTAGTAGGGTCTGTTTTCGAGTGACTCTAACCGTGCAACGATGGCGCGTCACACTTAATGTCCGTGACGTGTTTACTCGTTAGCGAGTACGTTAATTGGCTGAGAGAGGCCTTATGAATATTTTAGGTGGTTACGAGAGACGACGGGACGCGCTCCGCAAAGTTTCAAACGCACTCTCTTCTCTTAGGGAATTGTACCGGGTCGCTCTAAGGGAAAACTAGTTTACGTTGATTGGGCCTCGCGTGGCGACGCGACGCTAATACACACAGACGGGACGAGGACACGACAACTTAAGGTAAATTACACCCTTTTCGAATGGAGGACATAAGAATTTCTTGTGCTCGACCATGTTTTTACATCATAGAAAGATGGAGCAAGAGGTAAAAGATCCATAAATGCACGTCATCACGGGCAATTCATAATCAATTGAAGACTCATCTGATGCTGTGAATATTGGGTACCTACGTGTATTCAAACGAAATATGAAACCATCTGAATATACGAGTTGACTTTTAATCACGGCTGTGTATCTTTGTGAATTCCCAGTTAATGCTTAACCGAGTGCCCAATCAAAATGACATACTCGGCCCATAAAAACGTGCCTCGTTGGGCAATGCTGCCGGTGGCGCTCGGGTCGATGGAGCTGCATCGCTTTCGGCCGTAAAAATAGTAAAGACCGTCACACTCAATAAACCTCATGTTAAAATGAAATGTCAACCATTGATATGTCAACATGCGAAAATGTCGCCGCCGCGCCGCACCGCTCCCTAACGGGATATTGAACCGTCCATTTCCGGATAAAAAGAACCCAGCAAACTGAAAGGAAACTATGTGCTAGCTGCAACTCAAACTGGAACTGCTGAGCTATAAAACGTTGCTGCAGGGTAGCCGGAGAAGGTGGAGTTCTTAATATTTAAAATCAAATATCCGCCGGAATAGTTGCCTCCACTTCTTGATTATTGAGCTGCAGTGAGCCGTGGTCCCCGCAGATCCAGATCAATGCTTTATAAGTATTTTCAATGGTGAGTGCTTCGCCAGCCCAGGGAGCATTTCTATTTTTATTTGTATTTCTTATTTTCCATGTTGAATAATAACGAAGACTTCAAAACAGGAGTACACTGCACGAATTATTGCTTGGGTTGAATAAGAGAAGCAGAAAATCACGGTACGCAGGCTATGTTTTCATTCCATTGTACGTACGCCATTTTAATTTTAAGAGCGTCGTCCTAATATATCACTCGAGAATCGCTTTGAATTGGCAACTGATTGGAGAAATGAGATGATAGTCGAGGTGGCGAATTAAAGGTAGAAGTCCTGGAATGGACAACGTGGTTGATCTCGAATGATATCGGAGGACTGGACGCGAATTAAAATTTTACGGATTTGATCAAATAAATACTATATCCGCCTGATTGCGAATAATGGAGAGTCCGTGTTGTCCGGGCCTGCATGTACGAGTCGACTAAAATATTATTAAGATTGCAACTAATATCCCTAATGCCTCCCTGAAAGTAACGCGAGGAATTTATGGTCCCACCCCTAAATTGAATTGGAACTTAATGACCCTCTTCCTAAAACACGGAGGGTGTAAACGCATTACCCAGTGCAATATACCCTCGGCGGAGGAAAAGAGGGTGTTCCCGACCCCGAAACCCTTAATATGCAGCAATAATCCCTAAATATGTCGCCTGCCGGAGTCTGTCTTGATCTAAGGCGCATTAAGGGATATTATCTTTGGCAAAGGGTCTCGCCTTAAGGGCTCGCCTCTCTGCTGTGCTGCGGGGGGGGGGGGGGGGGGGGGGGGGGGGGGGGGGAGTTGGTTCCACCCGCAAAGACCACGGCCATCCTCAACGTGTCACCTTCCAATTCCCCATCCACGGTTTGTCTGCGCCTTGATTGCTCCACGGTCCTGGGAATATGGGGAGGAAGTTTATAACTTTCCACTGTACTCGGTCATATTGACTCATTCATATTTGATAAAAGGGGAGCACTGGCGACCGCAATAAGTGTATTAGGGACGCGATTGGCCGCTAAAAGCCCTGGGGCGTCGAGCTTTCAGCGCCTCGTGGGATCCGGGTGATCTTTATGGTGACGGTTAGCTGGTTCTTGTGAGAATTAATTTTCCTTCCACCAGACCTTTCTGCGTACATTTCTTCTCCCTGCTCATTTGATATAGAAGGTTTCCAAAGAATAATGTCGATAAAGCTGCATCCCTTTACTATTCCTACATGTATACCACCGGGCGAACAATATCGAATAAATTCAGTTGATATGTTTAGAAATTATGAATTCAGGAAAATTGTGTTAAAAGAATGAATAAAACAAACACATTCGAATTTTCAGCGCTCAATAATGGAATCGACGTTAAATTCCTGAAAATAGACAATAACTGCGGAGTTGTTTCCGCCCCAGCAATTAACCACTCCAATTCCACGGAATCCCGGCGAGTAATTGAATATTCCAACTGGTGTAATTAGTGACGTGCTCGTTTCAATTTCAATTTCTGACTATAAAAAGCAACAGAATTTTTCTCTCCTCCCGGCATTGCCCCTCGCCTCTCAATCAGATCGCGCGAGGAGGGCACCGAGTGTGGGTCGGTAGCCTGTGCGGCAGAAATAAAATAAATCGTCTCATTATTCCTGTTGTTATCGGAAAAAGTGCAAAAAAGCCAAACTCCATTTTAATGGGTTTCGGATTTAATTGGCAGACGAGGGAATTGAGAATCCCCGTTAATATCGTTCGGTCTTATGGTTTGTTTTCGTGCTCGCAGCAGTAACCAATTTACTTGCGATGCTCCTTATTGATGTGTCTACAACGGGGATGTCTAATTCCGACGTTGCATTCTGTTTTTATATTCACTCTGCGACTACAAGATTTCAATTAGTTTCTGATCTAGAATTGATTGCACGTCGTGTTTTCTCCATCACTGCCTTGATTTTAACGATGCATTAAATAGTCGAGTTTAATTAATTAATAATGATTAATTGGGTTGAAAAGAGTTCAGATAATTCCATCCCCCCCCCCGGAAGTTGATACAATCCTAACCCAACTTTGTAAGAATTCTGAATCAAGATGGACCGGGCGTCGCAAGGGAGCAAAATTCTTAAAATCCCGGGCAGTTTAGCAGTCCAAAGTGTCACAAGTGGTCGCGTAAATAATGCCGCAAGGGCGGAACTTTCTAATTAAATTTTCAACTCGATTAAATTACGGTATATTTTCGATTGTCCCTCATCCGAAAGTTGGCGCCGAGGGAGCCGCGGGGCAAGAAATCAAAAGCAATTTTCAAGTTCGATTATGCCGTGGCGATCCGGTAATCAATTTATTGAAAGCGACGGATTTATTAAGGGCGGAGGGCCCTTATTAATTTAGCCCCCCGAGCAACCCTTGAAAGTGTTCCTGGGCGCTGCGGTTATTCGCGGCACAAATATCTTGCGGCGAATTAACTGCCGACCAATCGATCAACAAGGATGTAATAACCCACGAATTTTCTTCAATGGTTGTAATGCTGGAGGTTTCCAATGATTCCTGTGTTACTATCCTTCTATGGATTGGTTCTGTCGAATTATGATGATTTTTCCCACCTCAAAGAAATTTCTTTGATCTATTAATAAGGCGACATAAAATAGTAGGATCTCCTGTACTCCACACGAGTTAGTATTTCTTGTATGCGGAAGTTCCTAATCCTAAGATAGCTAAAGGCGAGTTGACTCCTACAGAAAACTCGAGCCCCTTCTGCACTCTAATCTACAGCAGAACAACCTCCCCCGATATTAGCAAACTTCTTGCGCAACAGCTTCGCATGTTCGTCGCAACGCAAATATAAATGCAAATGGTCCGGCGTTTTGGGGGTTGGATGGGCGTCATCAAGCCCGTTATCAGTGCTCTGATAATCACGTACCGAACCTGCGAACAATGTCCCCGGTCTCTTATAACCCAATTTACCTGCGCCTAACTGAATATACATGTAAATCTCGCCTTAAACGTCAAACCCTCAGGCGTTTCGCTAGACAAGAGCAGCCCCGGGGCTCGCAGGGGTTGGATTGAAATAATAAAATCTCCCCGAACGCCTCCCCCCCGCCCCGGCCCATCCGACCCTGCCCCGTCAGCCGCCACTAAATTGGTCAGGCGTTTAGCAGTTCGTGGTGGGGCCATCATATTCAGACCTTTGATTAAATTAATGAACGACTCTCCTGTCTGGAGTGTGTATTCAAGGTGTGTTGGCGCTCAAATCGCTGGAGGATAATCGTTCAGGACTCTCCAACCCTTCCGATGTGGGGAGACGTGGGGCAAAAAATAATCCATTGTCTGGTTTAAATTAGGTTTTTGCCGGCAGAGGGATGGTGGTCATGATGTTGCGCCGATCATTAATTTGCGGGTTAAAATTTCTCGTGGGTTATCGAAATAATTTCTCATTTTTCAATAAAGGCGTCAATGTTATCCTGATTCACCGTACAAATTTTCACTTATTCAATTTTCTGCCGATTTATTGAAGCTACTGGCAGGAAAAATCGTGGCACGATTGGTCATTGCGGATCATTCATCTTCACCCATCATTTTCTTACACGCATTCTGTTTTCTATGTTATTGATCATTGAGTACAGAGCTACGGTTATTTATTTGGTGCTTTACTATTTGAATCATTATTACAAATGCCTATTTCATTCAATGTGAAAACAAAACGCTAATTATTGTCGATGGAAATAGTCAACTAGTTGCTTAATCAATATTATTCAGTAGTGGTTTTCCTGGTTAAAAAAAATCCATGGTGGGTTGGGTAGTGGGATGGGGGATAACTAGATCGTGAGGGCAGTGGTCTTAGAAAGCACCGAATATAAGTCACTAAAGAGTGCCAAATTATGACTGACGATCAATAACCAATACCCAATAGCAAGAAATGAGGATACAACAAGGTGACAAATGTCGCTGTCTCTCTTTGACTAGTGCGATCCTGGATGCAGTGGCCTTCGTCTAACCCGTGCCATTCTGCTATGCGTGTTGATAATGGAATATGTACTAAAATTAAAGAAAACACTTCACAGACCGTCATATTGCAGTTGTAATTGGAACTTAAATCCTAATCCATCTATATAGCAGGAACTTTTCTCGGTTCGCACCCCATCCCCACCTCCTTCCCCGATCGAACTCCCATAACCAATTTGGAGCTTCATGGACAAAGTCTCGAGACACAAAACTATAAGTACTTCGTCTGAGTGTTATAGGACCAATTTGCGCTCGCCAGTCTAGACAACTGATACTGGCGTCCCCAACCCCCGCGACGCGCTTTCTTTTATTTATTCATCACCCCCTCCCCCCCCCCACCAGACGGCAAATGCGCTGGAAATATGACACCTGTGTTTATTAAACTTGCATGCGTCGAGCTGTATCCCGCCAGGGCAATAAGAGCTTTCCGGGCTTTGGGCCCTGGAGCAGGGCTTGCCGGAGCGAATGGGGGCTCTGGGTCCGACTCGCAGCCCTTAGAGTGCTCCATGTTTTAATAACGCCCCAGCTTTGTTCACGCAATTAGCCAAATCTCGAGCACACCTCGCTGAGAACTTATGAACTCAGTCGTCGGAACCCTTCCGTTCGCAAGATCCTACGTGCGAAGACTAGGGGGGAGGTGTAGGGGTTGGAAAGACTCGGATGTATTATGCAGGATTTCAAGTGCCGCGTGTCATTTTAAAGGGGATAAATCTCGAAATTAGTACATGGCGTCTCAAAATTAGTGACGTATCTGCTCCTGGAAAATTTTAACACCTTCGTTCGCCGTGGGAGATTTGCAGCGTTGTCAATTACCATCTAAGATACCCTTCATTGTAAAACTAATTGCCAAGAGAAAGTTAACTAATCTATTTGGGGTGCAAATGGCCCCATTAGAGAAGTATTAAGTTCAACCCAGAAAAAGATTATCAACTAGAGCTGATAAAAAAAGGATATTTTCAATCTTGTTGGAAATAAACCATACGGGATCTTCCCAAATTTAAAATTTTGTAGGATTAAATTCCATAATATCCATTACATTTGAAACTGACAAGATAGCATCCTGCATTCTGAAATTGAATTAAAATAGATTAATGGGTTCGGAAGGGGTAACATAAAATCCCCAGAGAGTATGAATCCACCAGGCGCATTCCACATCGCGGGTTACCAACCCTATAAAGTGCAGACGTACAAATTACCCTAAGTAGCAAAAATGCTGGGTCGGAGAGTTGGAGTCGTGGGCCGCGGGGCAGGGAACACACGCGCTTTTGCACACGGAGAAGGTGAAATAGTGCCCCATAAATACATAATCCAGATATATTTTTCCGCCACTTTTCCAACGTCTCGGGTCGCAAGGGGTGCACGACTGTTCGTGGGGCGGTCCGTATGGGCGCTCGTAAAAGAAAGTGTTTCCTTTCTAAGCAGTAAAACGCCGCTGTAAAGGACGAAAATATATACGTATTTAGGCCGTTTGATCTGTCAGGGAGTGAGGGGGTTGCTGAAATACATAACGCGAGCAAATCAGACGGCGCGATGACGTATTTTTGGGAAAACTGTTATTCGGGTCGATCCTAGATTCCATTAGCTCCACTCCATTTCAGCCTCGGCATAATTCATCCCCTAACGGGAGTTCCACGTACGGAAGTCGCACGTTAATAATTGAGCGGCGGTAATTAACAATTCCGTCATAATATGTTCAAAGCCGCGACGGGGGAAAATGGAACGCAGCTTAACGCTTTCATTGCCAGAAATGTAAATTGTTTGCTTTATGCACAAGAAGGCGGCGTTTCCATCCGCACACAGGCTACAACAGTGAATTTGTAGCCGGAGCACGAACAAACGCGCTGAATGCTGAAAGGAGACGCTGGATTTTCCGAGGGAAAATAAGGAGTGCGTCGCGTTTGTTGCGAAATGAGGGGCGTAATTTCCGTGGAACAACCCCTTCTGAAGGGTAATTTACCGACTGAATTGGGACTTGCAGGGGAAAAATTGTGCGCGAATAACAGAGTGGTGGGACTTTTGGAATATTTTTTTGAATCTCTATTCATCTGATATGCGTATTGTTTGGTGAGGTACATTTTTGCAAAAAAAAATAAAAATTGCTTCCCTTTGACTTAGGCAATTAAATACATAGTATAATTATGCATGTAGAGAAAACTGCACGTACATTCTCGTACAGAAGTTCAATTAATTGAATACAACTTTTCCCAAAAATCAAGGGACGGGAAGACAAATGTGTCATCCAAGGTTCATATGGATTAAGATGAAATGGCATTATGAATTTAAAAGGAATCTGGAATCCCGAATGGAACCGAATCAGTTCACACAGAATCCAACCCCATTAATCGCACCTTTAAAATCGAACCTATTGGTGGGCGAATCGTTCGATGGGTTGCGCGTCCGAAGGGTTGGGGGGGGGATGATTGATGGGGCATGTGTGCC
The DNA here is from genome assembly GCA_033557855.1 of Hydrochus callosus. Taxonomy (NCBI): domain Eukaryota; kingdom Metazoa; phylum Arthropoda; class Insecta; order Coleoptera; family Hydrochidae; genus Hydrochus; species Hydrochus callosus. The sequence continues at coordinate 70,658 of JAUIMY010000055.1, read as the reverse complement.
ATTAAAGCGGGCGCCCATTGTGTTATGAATTACATTTTCCGCTTTAAGAGGGATTATTCCCGGGAAATGGGATCTGGAGCAGGAAATATATTTCCTCTGCGATCTGGCGGCGCACTAGAAGTCACATATTTAATTCAGGAGCTCTTTCCGAAACCAGTGCGCTACATGCACCTAATGCGGGCGCAAAGGTGGCAATAAATCAAATGCGGCCACATTTTGACGGCCCCCGCAAACACGCTTTATTTGGCCGGTAATGCGGAGCGAAGTGACCGGAGTGGATTGCATTCGCACACTTTCCGTTTTGTTGCAGGCACCTGTAGGCAGTTTTAATGGACATTCCTGATACCATTCCGATTTCTGGGCCTTTATAAACCTGGTTTATAAAATTTATCTCGATGTTCCCCCAATTTTATTACTGTCTGTTTTAATTTTAAACGCACTATACCCTGGAATCACTAAATTATTATTTTGAGTAGTTAAATTCAATCAAACGTTGTGTTCCCTCACAAAAACCCTTCGCACCACACATAGCCACCCTAATGACTGGAATTGAAAACGTTCCGCGGAACCATATTTATCTTGAACACGTCAAATTATACCGCAACCCCGTAACCCACCGAACGACGCGCGAGCAAGCCACCCCCCGAGGGCAGACCTGAACCTCCCTAATTACTGCATGATTAATGGTAAAGTCGGATGTTATTAGATCCTCGAGCCAGGACGATGATATAACACCCCCTCAGCCAGGAGTTGAGTTTTTTGCTTCGGGCGGCGCGTAAGAGCTCTAATAAAACGGAATCGGCAATGGACGCTCCACTACGAGGGGGTTGAAAAGTCTGTTTGTGGGCTAATACGCAAGCTAATGGGCCTAATTTAATTGTGAGACGCTCGCCGGTCGAGCTACAAGCGGGAGATGTAAATGTGCCCTGGCTAAATCTTGTTAGCGTTCTGGGGTGCATTTTTTAACGGTGTTGCGTTTTTGTTTCTTATTTATGAAACACATTGAGTTGATTAAAATTATCAATGGGAAACTTTGCGTTGTCCTTAAAATATCAATGGGAAACTTTACGTTGTCTTTAAAATATCAAAAGTTCATTATTATTTAGATTTTCAATTAATACTGAAAACCAACGAATTAAAAACAATATCAAAATGTTCCCTAGCAACCCCGTTTTATTGCATATTGCTCACTAAACACACTTGTTGCAACTTATAACATTGCAGGTTGTTCTGTAATCTCAGATAATATGCTATTGATCAGTTTTATTTCCGTCGCGTTGTAGGTTTCCTTTTCGATAAAAATTGGATTTAATTCGAGTAGAGATCAAAAGAACTGGGCATAACGCGGGGGTGCCCCACCCAGGGGGTTTCGAATCCTCGCGCTTAATAATTCACAGTGACAGCGATACCCTCGACGGGGGTTGCTTGTTATTTTTCCCTGTCTGATTCCGCGAACGCCGCTGGGACTTATTGAAATTTAATATTCGCTACGTTCCTCCCTCAGGAGGTGTATCGCCTCTCCTGTTTTTATTTACAATAAATTTCGAAACAGAAATTTCACAATGAAACCACTAAATATTCTCTCTCCCGACCTACAAGAGGATATTTTAGAGCCAGTCCCGATATAAATTGCACTTTTATCGCCTGTTCCCTGAGTGTTCCAGCGACGTACTTACTACAACACTCCGCCAGCCAAGTATTAACAACGGCGTGCACCATGTACTTTACATTGCAACCATTTGTCTGACTTGAAATACGCGAACGCTTTTAACACCTCGATGCAGAATGCCCCTGCTCCATGAACTTCCATCAACCGCTGTATTATTTTGCAATAATTTTCCCGCGCACACACACGAAAATTTAAAATTATCTTAGCACAAATTGCATAAAGCTACTTACTAAAATATATTTCAATCATATTGGTTACATCTCAATTGCAAATATGTAAATAGTTTTTTTTTCGTCGGATTGATTCATTTAATTTTCAATATTAGAAACACCATTATCAACTAAATGGCATCGTATGTTCTGCAAGAAATACATTCCAGCAGTTACTATTGCGCGCTAGAATTTGAATGCATAGCCCCTGGAATAACGGTCTCGTTTCCTCCGCTAAGCAATGAACATAGAACCGTATAATGCGCCAGACTATAAACGGAAAATAGAGTCCTTGTAATCCGAACGAACCGAATAATCCTCGAACTTTTCCAATCGCTAATTGGCCGTCATTCATTAGAAGAAAACAGCCGGAAGCCCGGCTCGCTTCCGCCTCATCCGATCCTTAACCAGACGCGATGCAACGGACGGATTTAATCGGTTCCGGATTTGCGCCCGGAAACGCCCAAAGCGCGAGCAATTAATCTGGACGCTGGCCCCCTAATCCCCGCGTGCAGTTTTCATGGTAGCGCGAGCTCATTACTTCCGGAATTTATTGCAGATTATGAATTTTTATGACGGCGCAGCCATAAATTAGAGTCGGAAATGCGCCACTCCGTATCGGATTTTGGGAGATGGATGGTCGATGCGGACACTTCGAAACGTCGCGTCACATCGCCCCGCACTGATCTGCAACATGGCAAAAAAGTAAACTATCCGTTCATTCTCGATGCGACCCGTGTTCTAGAAGCATCGCTAAAATTTCTAGACCCGCGGTTAATGGTATATTTCCAATATCAGTTGAATATTTCAACAGTTATTCTCTTAATTATGTTGTGAATATTTCATTTGGTATTTTATTATTTTCGCATTCACCAGTTGGCCTTATTGGAATATTTTTGATTCATCGGTGAATAAATCAAGTGGGTTATACCAGTTGTTTTCTCTCAGTTTAAATTGTAAAATTGTATCCGTGGATGGAGTGGATGGCAAATTTGAAATATTAAATTTTTCACTACTCGTGTGTACTGTCAGTTATTCCGTAAGTGCCCTGTTTCAATTCCTAAATTAATTTTGTCTACATCTATTGACTACAATATTTATTCTGGCCAAATTAGTCACTCTGCTTGTGATTAAAAATGAGCAATCTTCAAAATGCAACTCTCACAGTGATAATTGAAAAAAAAACGGAGAATATAAACTCTACACTTTTGAAGGTGAAAATTTAGTTACAACCACGTTAAGGTTAAAACAATTTAAATTCATTATCAATCCCATTTTTACTTAAGAGATAGGTACACGTTTTTGGTTAGTGTTGGAAAATGTAAGTTTCAATAAATTTTCCATTTATGTGTTTATTTTTATTTTGCATATGGTGGATGTGCTAGAGCGTCTATTCCACCACTTGAGCTTCGAGAATATCCATGGAAAGAGGTAGTGGTGGTTATTTTTACATAGAATGTCTCGTACGTATTTTGACACATATGGCGGAGGTGCCGGGGAATTAATTCCACACCGCAAACCAAACTAAGTCTAGAACGGTGAATCATCTCATTTTATAGAGAATTCTATTGCTATATATGAGATTAAAACATTTCGAAATTCGATTGATGTTCATTCTTTGTTACGCACTAAATTAAATCTTTTAAAATCAAATAGACATGACAAATTTAATAAAATTGAACGATATAATTTAATGATAATACATATTCATAGGTAATAAAATTACGAATCTGTATGTATGCATTTTTCTGCACAACTGCTTCCTGTGCTGGAAGGCGGACGGTAGGGCGCACTTACAATATAAACGCGAAACGATTGTGTTATGAATAGATGCTATACATCGTCCTTGTTACGAGTGCACATAAAGTTCCCCAACTTGTATCCAGAATGCTGGTGTATCACAATAAGGGAAAAAACGTGGAACGGAATTGGCCGAGAAAAGGAACAGCTGAATGCCATAACATAGGCATCCCTATTACCCTTTTTGAATGCCACATTCTGTCCTGCATTGCAGTGGATAAAAGAAGGTTCGAATAAAGAGCGCTATCGTTGTTTTCACTATTTATTAACAAGTTCCTCATGTAATATTCTCTTCACATTATTTTTCAGTGTTGTATTTATTTTTATCGAGCGAACCTTTGCTTGTATTTTTTTACTATTTCTGTTTTATATTTCATATGGACTAAAATCAATTGCATTAGTGGAAAAGAGTAAAGAAGAATGCACCTACAACATAAAAATAAACTGTTTCTCACGAACCCGCGCAATTCAACGGAAAGCTCGAAACTCCACTTTGTGGACGAAAATAAACCGTTGAGATGCAAAGGGACAGAAATAGAGCCGAAGAATAGGCAACTCTCGGAAGTAAACATGTAGATATCAAGTAACGCTCGAAGCATTCCCCGAACCAAGGGAATCGAATGTAGGTATCTTTCCCGTGTGAATCGGACACATGGACAACCTCGTAATGCGATGCCCTCGTCGAGGTTGAACGTATACCTTTGTTGGGGGTCGCCACAAGCTCCGCGTTCAAACTTACCCTTTATCACCTGCAATTTACTCATCCCCAATCACCTTCAGCCCACTACCTCGGAATCATCAACTCACCTTTATCACCTTCAATTTAGTCCGATTCTTTATCACCTCCAACTAACTCCTAATTGATCACTTTGAACTTAATCTCACTCTTTCATTTGGTTTTACTTTTAGTCTTACTTTTTCAAATTACGAACCCTTGTTAACCTTAATTACTCGTTAATTTCTCAATAGCATTTCATTAATTTGTCATTAATTTATCATTAATTTCTCATTAATTTTTCATTAACTACTCGCTATTATCACTTCCCACGCATCACCTTCAATGCCACTTCAATAGTTTCAACTTTTTCCCTCAAGGAATATTGCGAATTGTATCACCGCTTGTAAAATTTAATTTTTGTACTACTCGTATATTTCAGTTTTCAAATAAGTGTCAGAAAATGATCCAATCTATGCTATGCTTCAAAAATATTGTTGAAGATTCATTCTTCAGAGATATTTTTACTACTTTTGATTAAATATGGTGGAGGCGCCGGGAAATAAATTCTTCCGTCCAAACCGCTGGAGATACAAAACCGCGTAATGTCTTATTTTGTAGAGAATTTAGTTGTTATGAAGGAGTGAAAATATTTTGCACATTTATTGTCATTTAATATTTGTTTTGATCATGTGTACCTACCCTTCTTCTAGCAATTAGCAACCTTCATTATGAATCTCTAAGTAAGAATTCATAGAAGGTAAACAAAATCTTTTTATTGAGTCCAGGCATTATGTGAAGGCAATTTTAAACAGCAAACCCATTTGGAACTACCGTTACACTTTCCCCTTCCTAGCTGCACATTAACAAAACTTAACACGGAGTCAAAAATTTCCCACGTAAATCCCTACGGCTCATGATGAATGGAACGCACTGTTTGTAACAATTTTCACGCAAATATTTCTCATACTCAACAGGATAAACTCTATTGACCCATATTAGGACCGTCTCCTACTCCATCTAATTCCGTTGTCGTGGAGTGGACGGTGAGCGCAAAACCCAAACCGAGGCGCAGCCCTCGAAAGAAATTAGTCCACTCCACAAATCAGCCCCCAATTTTCCGGCGGATTTAACCGCCGCCGTTGTTCGGATTTCCCCGCGAATTGTCGTTCCGCATTCGGGCGCCGGGATAGGGTTGAGGACGTCAAATTCAATTTAAGGGCGCGCTCACCGGCCATAAAAATCATTGACTCCGACCGAGGTGGAGCGGCGCCCGAAAAACAAAACTGCCAGGGCTAAAAATAATGGCCGGGCTCCATCGAAGCCGCGCGCCGTGCTTCACGCCGTTGTGCGCCGGGAAAATCGGCGTTGACGTGGGAATTTAGCGTTTTAGGGCGCCCTTTCCTCCCCGGACGCGGAAGTGGGGCGCGAAAAAATAATCGCCTACGCCGGAAGTGAATTGTTTCGGTGGAGGAATCAATTAAGCTTGGGGAAATCTCCGCGGGGGCTGCTGGGACTGGAATCTCCGTTTTGGGATCAATACGGATTTGACGTGTTTTGAGAACGGATTGTTGATGAAATAATAATTATTTCATCTTCACTGAATTAGAAAATAAACTGAATCTTCCAACTCCCAAAAAAGAGCCAATAAGAGTGGGAATTTCAAAATGATGTTTTACAATGTCGTTTTGAAATGTGAAATTAAAGTAGGATAGGAGGGAGTAACTGCACGTGCACTGCAGTAGTGGCGTACATTTCATAAAGAGGCGTGAATTTATCATATTTTTAACTAACTTGTTTGAATTTTCATTTTCCATTAATATTTTCAGGGGTGGGTGTCAAGGGTTGTTTTGCTTCTAGGCCCGTGAATTTATAATATGAACTTAATTAGCACCCTAGTGGAGAGGGGTATATGGAATTTTCGTCGATGGCAACATCCCCCATAGAATGGCGTCTCCACAAAGAAATACCCAACACTCTCGCGCTTGTTTGAATTTTAATTGTTATTCTCATTTTCATTGGCGGATTATTAGGGAAATTTGGGATTTCAAATACGTGAATTTATAATATGAACTTAATTAGCACCTTTACGAAAAAGGATACGTTAAATTTTCGCCAATCGCAACGTCTGTCAGGAAATGACACGTCTACAAAGAAATACCCTCCGCCTATTTTCACTCCCGCGCTTATCCAAATTTTTATTTTCTGGTATTTTTTCAAGGGTGGGTGTAGGTGCCTATTCTAGTAGGTAACTTATTGTAAACACAACAGTTATACATAGCTCCATTATTGCGACATCGCCCCGAATTAAAAGAGTGGCATGCCTAATGACTTTAAATTATTTATAGAAAAAGGGAAAACTTTAATTCTCAAGTACCTATACCCAGCAGGGTTGACGAATTTTCAAATCTTTGCAAGAAAACCGGGCTGAACACAAAAGGCGTAGCCCTGCCTGGAACCGTTCAATCTTTTCTTCCGAGTCGTCAAAGAGATTTCATTACTCCGGCAAAGGGATGTTATTTCCAGTTCTCCAGAATGGAAATATTTACACGGAAGTAAGGAATCCTGCTTGAAAGATCGCCCCCAAAGAACCGCGTTTTGTACGGCAATGGGGACGGGCCTCCACGCAGCATGAATATTGAAGCTCTTTTCCCATCAATTTGTCGGGCGACTTTTAAATTTGAACAAACAAGCGCCGGTGCGACAAAAGCGCCCCCTCGGAAAATCCGCGCGCGCCGGAAATGGAATCCAAGGAGGCGCCCCCGATCCCCCAACCCCCGCGGATCCGGTCCTTCCGTCAAGCTTCATTAATTTTTATTTTGAACAATTTGGGGAGTGTAGATTTGCATACTTTTTTCCTTAAATTTCCTGTGCTGTGAAGGCATTGTTCATAAAAAAGCGGCCCTTTTCCTACCACCCTCCCTCCCCGCTCCCAACGAGGGTTAGGAATAAATCGTATCAAGTGAGCCGTGTAATTTTCCTCTCCGTCAACCCCGGCTGGGGAACACTTTCATTCGCTCCTTTTACATCTGAGAGTCGAGGGATGATTTTATAATACGAAAAAAAATCTTCCCTGGAGATTGGAAATAGTGAACGCAATTTATCAATTTAGTTTCTGATTTTTCCTTGAAAATTCGGTGTATTTTCGCAGGAACGCATTTCGCATGGTTGTTAGGTTTAGATTTTCCCCTCACAATCGGTTTAGTGAATTCAGCGCAACCTTTCGTCGGCGCCGTGCATGTCCGAGCATAAAGTTTGTTTATTCCAATCACCAATCTGCAACTCTGTTAATTAAACAAGCGGAATTAACCATGGAAATGCCGCTCGAATAGTTTGATTTGGCACTGCACGAAACGTACACACGTCCTACGTCCATCCGTTATGATTGAATAATGTGTTTATAATTCTCTATCAATTGCAATCACCCATCAAACTACAACAGATATTCGATTACACTACCGGGCGCCACCCCTCGGAACACACAGGCTCCGCGAGGGCTAATGAATAATTCACGCTATACGCAAGATTCATGGGATTTCACCTCATGATTGTCTTTTGCGTATGAAGGTGTAAGTTCCTTATCTTTGGGAAATATGGCGGTGAAATTGAGATGCAAATTAGGAAGTAACTTTAAAGTATCAATATTAATAGACGTTTTAGTTTAGAACTACATATTTACGTGAATTTCAAATTAAAGTTCAGAAAGAGTTGAATTTTTCATTCACCATCTATTAAGCTTCAACGTACGTAGATTTTTACGAATTGTGTTCAAAATGTACAAGGCACTTTAGGCGATCGAAATTCTATGCAGGTATTTCATTAGACGGCTGGAACCGAGTGGGAGCGATATTTTAAGAATTGTTCGCAACTAATAATCTGCACACTGAAACTACCACCGAAACTTTAAACATTACTGTTGGTGTATTCAGTTCGAGCTTTAATGTTCCGCTGTGGTTTCCATGCTGCTTCTTGGTCTATGGGAGTTAAACTTTTCGAGGTGGCTTAATATATACTCCCCCTTTCGAAGACTAATTCCCCACAACCGCGATATATCCGAGTGGCAGGATATCCCTTTAAATCCCCTGTCGCATCTTTGAACGCCCTTAAATTATAACATAGATGAAAGCGCTTTCCGCCTCTCTATAGTTGCACGTAGGCCTGAAATGCTTAACATATTAATAATAAATATACTCAATTTCATTTAAAAATATGAAAACACATTCGACTCTGAAAATTCTATTTTGAGTAGGTAATCATAAGGGAGCAGCCTGAAAAATTCATGAATTCGAGTGGTTACCAACAAAATTTTCTCAGACATTTCTTAAGGAAACTGGTAGGCATTCCTCTCAGGTACGACGTACCCGCCATAAAACAGCCCAGCGAGTGAAAACTCACCCTCAACTAGCAACCCTCGACCGGGAATAATCGATAAGCACAGTATATCCTTCAACCGCAGCCGTTTTAAAACTTTCATGAAACAAGACCGCTACAAATACGTAAACCCATAAATTCCGATGGGTGGTGCATCCCTCTTCTTTTCCGCAGTTTTGCCTCCAAAGGACGCCCAGCCCTCGCACCGCGCAAGTGAAAATAGAACCGCTGGGATAGAACGAAAGACAACCAGGAGGTCCGAAGGGAGAATGGGGTTGTTTGAGGGCGCAATGAGGAAGAGTCTCGGGAAAAGAGGAAAAAGAAGGGCCGCTCACGCGAAAGCAACCCCCGCTAAGTATAAAGCATCGCCCTCCTTAGGAACAGTTTGTAATGAATAATTAGTGCAACCATTATACTCTGAAACGTTGCGAGCTTTAGATTAGGGTGATATATTATTCAACTTGGTGCATGTGCAATTGTTTACACTGCTGGGCTGGCGAGTGTGTGCGCGACGAGGGTGCATGCTTAGCCGCCATTTACTCCGCGGTTTCAAGGGGCCCGCCCGTCCAGAAATCTACTTTATCGGCCGCCCGGCCGCCCTTAATTTACCACCACCGATACAGGGTTGACGTATTTATGGGGGGAAATTGTGGCCTTGTGCGTAGATACATTCCTGAGTTATTGCGAGCGGAAAACACAACTCAGTTGACAATAATCGAGAAGTAATGTTTCATACTTCAAAACTACTGCATTTTTCCTCTTGGGGGTATATCAATCTATGATAATTCTGACAATAAATCAAACTTTTTATTGTCTTCAAAATGAAATTATTATTCTTGCGCAATACTTGAAAGTTATTCATAACCTAGACCTTAAAGGCTGAGAAAAACTTAGCTATCCCTTTCGTAGATTTGTTATTATTATTATCATTATTATATTATTATTTGATCATATTTTCCTATTATTATACTCTTCGTTACTTTATTATATAATTCTTTAATAATATAATAAAATAATAATATTATTATTTTATTATAATATTAACCTTCTTCTCGAATAACTACTTACAACAACCTGTTGCTCCTTAAGATTTCTTGTGAAACACTCTAGAGAACTCTCACGAAACTCTAAGGTACGGTGGAGTTCCGTTGGAGAAACTATTAGAGGGTTGAAAATTCGCCCTTGATGCCAGAATTCACAAACATGAATGTGGCGGTGTATTCCCCGTTGCGATAATGCAACGGTGCTGCAAGAAATAAACAATAATCATCCAATTAGGGTCCGACAGCGCTCGCGAAATGCAAGTAACCCAGAATAATTTTCCCATAATTGAAACAAACTCCCCAACCCTCATAAACATAAGTGAGACCAGCTAGTATAATCATTAGCAGATTAGCACCGCCTAGTTTGCGTTGAGAGCCCTCTTTTTGCCAGGTGGGTGGCTAGGTGAACAGGAGTCGTGTAACAAAGGGCTTGGTTGTGTGTTTAAGGGTAGGAGGCTACGTTACTGTGGGGAATAGGTTGTTTCCATAGTATTTGAGGGGTGAACATCGCAAGGTGAGAAGATACATTTGCACAGAATATACTCTGCGACATTGGTGACTAGAGAGTGATTTTGTATTGAGAGGTGGCGCTATGGTAACTGAGTGGGTGGTAGGAGATAAATTGAATGATTAGAGGGTGAGAAGAGGGTAACTGAGCAATAGCATAATTTTTGATAACTCTAGTGTAAAGAAGTATTCGTCTATTAGGACGATAATTAGGTGGTTGAAGGATGACAGGCTAGTAATGGGAATGTTGGTGGCTTGCATCCACAACAAGAGATTTTACCACACTAGGCTCGCTTCCCTCTTTACAGCTCGTTGCTCGCATACCTCTTAATTGCCTCCATTGCATACCGCATGCAGATTTAATTAGAAGATATGAGTCGCCATTTATGCGTTATGAAGTGATAAATATGAAACGAACACACCCAGCCTAACGCCAGCCAGCGGAATCAAGATGCATTACTCAAAGAACCCATTTAAAAAATTCAGATAACACTTTGAAGGTAAACGTACAGTTCAAAAATACTCCTGATCATAAATTATGCACTCACCCACAACCTCGAGTGGTACATATTTAACGTGCGCATTTCCAAACGAAACAAATGGTAAAAGCGAGGAAACCAACTCCCAACCCATTAAGAAAAATGTAACTTTAATAGAAGCATATTACGGCGTAATTAAAAGCTTTTAAGCTCGCGGCAACACGACCCGGATTTTCTGTAGTTTGGTCATTACCATTTTCTCCGCTACCACTCTGTAATTTTATCCCCTTGGAAAAAATAAAACCTCGAAGTGGATCTCGGTGGGAAAGTAGACACAAAAACGTTGTTATTTTCAGACATGAACAAACGAGTGAGAATGTGGTGCCGCACAAAAAAACCAACTCAAAATTTAATTACAACACGAACGTTTTCATGGGGGATGAGGGAAAACTCTTGCAATATATATTTATTTATTACTCGATTTGAAACAATATTTCGAACAAATATTGTTTGGTAATGTGCTGCATACTTGCGTGAACTATGAATTGGAATACGTTGCTTGAGTTTGGTAATGCAACATTCATTGTACTCTTCAAAACGAAGTTTTAAAAGAGTATGTTGCATTTTTTATATGATGACGTGCATTTTTATATTTCATAATATTTTTCAAACTCTAAATTTCAAATCAAGTCCGCAAAATTTTCCGGAGGTGGTTACGGCCTCATCAATGTTTGGGAAAATCGAGCCCAACTCACTGCCAGAACTCCCTCAAGAGAACAATTACCGCTAGCGCTTGCACGCATTTTCCGAGACGAGAGTCGGCCCTGGAGGATTAAATCTTTGTAATTCGTTCGTCAAATGCAACAACTATAACGTTACCCGCATCCGCAGCGCCTTAAAGGCGATTAATTAGTCTCCGAGACGTTTTATTTAATTAATTCCTCTTTTGAAGCTGCTTCCGGATACCCCGAGACAGAGGAAGTGGCGCAAAGCTGCTGCTAGCGGGCCTGAGCTAATTTCGAAAAGGCGGCGAACACATTCCTCCGGCTCGCTAATATGACTCCCTTTGTTTGTGCAGCGCAAGAAAGCAAGTCTTGCTCAGTCTGAGGGGTCCGTGTCGTAAACAGCGCGCCCCCTTATAAATTCTGAAATTAAATCTTTGAAGTCGAATGGTGGTGGATCGGACCCGCCAAGTGACGTGACCTTTGCTTTATCCTGAAGAATTTTCTTCATATTTCTGCTACCAACCGGCCTTAACGTACTTTGAAATTACCCTCTTTAAATTTTAGGTTACCACCTTTCTTCTCAATGAATTAGTTTGAAACGTTTCTCTTTGGTTTAGTGTTTGCTTTTCCCACAAATTTTAGTGTTTCCCGTTTACTCATATTGTTTATTTTTGCGAGTTTCGATAGCTTTTTCCACTGAGAATCGAACACTTAGCGGAAGACTACAGTTGAAAGAATTTGTTAAAGATAATAATTTTTTACAAATTTGTTAAAATGGGTTTGCGTTTTAAATTTTGCAACCTCACTGCCGCGAACGCCAGATAAACATTCCATTCCCACGAACCAGAGGTAGCAGAGCAATCCCAGCGAAGTAATGAAATAATTCAGCCCTCGTAGCCTCCCCGAAGGGGTGGATATGCAACGCGGCGGTTTATTGGCGCCCCCGTCCAGTGTTCGTTCCCGATTTCAATAATGGCGCCGGTGCATTGCTTCATTTCCTGGGGCGGTTGGTAAATTTAAAATGTAATTTCCTGCGACAAGGAACAAATTGCGCCCAGCAGCCGGAAAGCAGCGCAAGCAGAACGTAAAAGTTGGGACGCAACAATAACGAACACTCCAATTATTTCGGGGTGGAAATAAATGCTACGCTTTATCGCCGCACTATTCCCACTTTTCAGGCGAGAAGTGGGGAAGATTTAGGGTGGAACTTTAAAAACAATCGCTCGCTAGGGACGAATGTGGGTTGGAAAATGGCGGTGGGAGTTGAGAAGGCGAGTTGGGGTGGAAAATGGCGGTGGGAGTTGAGAAGGCGAGGGGGTGGTAAATGGAGATGGGGTTGAGGATGGGGTGGAGTTGAAGCTGCGAGGGTAGGTTTAGAGTAATAGGGGGTAGAGTTGGAGCGATTGAGTGTAGAGTTGAGAGGGTGGAGTGGAAATTGGGGAGAAGGGGAGTTGAATCGGTTGGGTTAGATTGTGAATTGAGTCGGTGGGAATGGAAGGCGAAAGAAGAGACAAACGTTCGTATTTACCGCGAAACCATAATAAACTAAAATCGTAAACACCCCGGTTTTAATTCATAAAATTGACAAGAACTATCCCCCATTTCCGGGCACACTGGGAGCCCCTTAAATCCTGATTTTACATTGCGATCGTAAACAAGGATCTGCGGGGGAAGTGCAAATGGGACGTTTTTCCCTACGGAACTGGTACCATTGCAACTGGCATTCCACCGTTTCTGGTCGACGGGAAAATTCCGCCAGATTCAGCGGAAGTTCGGCCCTTTGATTTATTTCGCCGGAAGGCAATTGGTAAACAGTTCGTCTGCACAAAAGGCGGAAAGACCGGGAGGGATAATGGCATTTTTAAAGGCTCCCATCCCCCACCGGGACTCCTCGGAACGTTTATTGGGGACAATTCGTTAAGGGGTGTTTTTGCTCGGGATGACGTTGTTGCGGGAAATTAATGGTCCAGTGACGTCGATTGTATGACAAAATGGAGTATTTAATCTCACTGGGACTAACGAGGATGATTAATTCGGGGGATATCGTTCGTTTCTTGGCTGCGCGGTTTTTTATTCGAGTTACGTCTCGTTCCTTTTATTATTGAAATCGTCCCCTGCGGCGCGTTTTCATTAGTTTGAAATAAATTGTTCGGTTGTCGCAGTTATTTGTGGAAACGTTTTGGTTTTATAAATTTCAACTCTTACTCTGAGTGCCAGTAGGTATTAATTGTAGCATATCCGTATTTAATAGTTCTACATATACATATGGAAATACATTGGATTGAATTAAGGATGCACATAAATTTTGGCCTGTCCCGATAGAAACCGTTTCGCGCATATGGCGGAGGCGCCGGGGAATTAATTCTCCTGGCCAAACAACTGGAATTACAAAACTGGAAAACATCCCTATTCGTAAGGATTTTCAATCTTATTACAGTGTGGATGAGTTTTGCGTAAGTTAGATGTAGAAAGTAACGGAATTTTACCGTACTTCAAAAAATAGCGACATAGATGTTTAGCTGCTCTCTATCAAATCTTAACATGAGGTGTGTTCTCCCTCTTTATAAGATAATGATATGATATTAAGACACTGAAATGAGTTATTGCACCATCTTGCTTGAACCAAATTTTAACAAAATTATCGCCAACAGTATTTTTTATTGCTGGCAAACTTTCAAATGAATAAAATTATGAACTCGTGCTTTTCATGGCTGTATTTGTAATGTAGCAGAGTATCCTAAACTAGTAAAATATACAGTATATGCCATTTGATGCATTCCTCATAAATGAATAACCCTGTATGTTCCACAGCATTTCAAGTTGGTACCTTGTATTCTCTCCTAAAACTTTTATTTGAAACTTTTTCTTGTTTACTAATCAGGAAGCTGTTACGTTATTTTTTGCACACACTGTATTTGAGCATAGGGTTGCATTCCCACCCTTCAATCCTATACATAGCAAAATGTACGTGCCCATATCCGTATATGAAATTCAGCATTGCATCTCCCATTTCCTGGGCGGAATTTTTCTGCAACCCGAATAAACCCCCTTCCCCCATTCCCGCCTAGTTCACAACCGAAGTCCTGTTGTTTCACACAAGCTCGCACACTCGTTACTGTCTCACCGCGAATCCGGATATTCCCGCAGTAGCGTTATAAATTGATGACGTTGACGTTTTCATTTACTCGGTTCAGCCGTAAAAAGTCGCGTCCCGGAACGAGAAAAGGCAACGTGTGTTCGTGCCGATGTCTGGAAGCCCGGACGCGTCCACTTTGCTCCGTGCCACCTCCAAACGACGAGCGGGAGAAGGGAAATAAAACGAGGGGCGAATGAACACGCTTTGGGGACGGGGGACGCGCCTTAATATTCCGGCTGCGTTTTTCATATTCCGTCATCTTACGGGCTAACTACATCTTCGGGCGTATGGTCAATTCCGAACGGATTTGCAGGGGTGGAATTTACACCCCTTGTGGGTTCAAAGACATGCTTAGATTTCCTTCGCTGCGCACGTGTGGGGCGAACACTTCTTCGTTTCTCTTGCGATTTAATTTCAACAAGGGGAAGAGAAACTTCCGAAATGAACCTCCAGTATGGTGCAACTTTCAATGTTAGCTAGTTTAGTACTTTGGAAAATTTAAATACAAACAGCATTCAATTCAACTTATTGACTGTTAGTACTGATAACACTTTTCCATATACAGGATGAGGAAAAATAATGCTATATGGCTATATTTTTGTTGTTATTCAGTTTTCAAAAAATTCAGATAAGAGTTGCATTGTAAAAACAATTTCACATTTCTGTGACATGGAAATTCGCTTACCACAATTCGTACATATAGCTATGTAATTTTTTCATAGTTTTAGAACAAGCAAAAAAATTTGGCATGATATTTTCGTATTTCAATTAAGGATTTAACTTTTTACGGTAGACCATATTAAAGTTTAATTTCAACACTAATTTTTCTTAATTTTTTTTAACATAATTCTGTTTATCATGTAACTTTTGTCTGAAATATTTTTTCAATAAAATCACTTTTTCCTTAACCTGTATGTGCCAAACGTATTTTCCCGAAATGGTTTAGGTTGCATAATAGCCCTATAGGAACAGTGCATTTTGTAAAAAATAATTGCACCAGGAAATACTATTTTTACATATTTGTTGGTTTCACACATATAATTTCTGGACTCCATTTCACTCAATTAGAAAACAAATACGACCATTCATTGGATAGAGTTATTGAAAACAAACACTTAATAGCTCTACTTTTCCAAACGATCGATACTGTTTGACGAGCACAAGACGAACTAAACACGACGGAAAATCAATTACGTTTGGAATATCCAGTCATTAAGAGCTAATGACTCAAATCTCCCAACGTTCGAACGCCGAGTATAAAACAGGCGAATGGCACCAAGGAAAGCATTCAGTCGATCGAGTGACAATGAGAAACTTCTTCGTTTTCCTGTTCTTCGCTGCCCTCGCAGCTGCCAACGCTACGGACCACTACACCACCAAATACGATTCGATCGACATCGACGCTATCTTGGCCAACCCAAGGCTCCTCAGCTTCTACATCGAATGCCTCTTGGGCAAAGGCAAGTGCAACGATGAAGGAACGACCCTCAAGGAAGTCATCCCTGATGCTCTCTTGACTGACTGCAAAAAGTGCAACCCTCTGCAGAGGAAGTCCGTTGATAAGGTCATCAAGTTCTTGGTGAAGAATAGGAAGCACGACTGGAACGCACTTCTGGCCAAATACGACCCTAGCGGCGTGCACAGGAAGAACTACGAGCACTATCTGAAGAAATTCTAAGTGGTGTGTTATTTTGAGAATCATACGACCAATTGAAAGGAATAAATTTCATACCAGTTTTTTCGTTTTAATTAACCTTAGGTTTATTTTGAGATTTATTCTGTCCAGTTTTGTTCACTTCCTTATTTGAGATGTTTCCCGACCAACCATTTTCATTTCCATAGATGTACATAAAAAATTCTTCTATGGACCTATGTTAGATGAAAAATATCCTCAAACGGAAATTAAAGGCCACAACTTACAATACAGTATTATTAATTGATCACACAAACTTACCTGTGAATTTCCATCATGATTGTATGTATGGAAATAAAAACCAGGTGTTCTCTCATCTTATACCATTTAGGTCAGCACCAATTCAAAGCTGAAAGAAAGCAAACCAACTCCATGCACGTGCTTGACAATTTATTCAATTCATTCTTACTACCGAATCAAGTTATCGGAAACAAACACATAATAGCTCTACCTTTCTACATCGCTAATTGATCGATATTGTTTAACGAGCCCAAGACGAGCTAATCGCCACTTAAATTCGATTACATACGTAACATCCGCTAATGACTAAACTCCCAACTTTTGAACGCCCACTATAAAACGAGCATGTGGTATCAAGAAAAGCAGTCAGTCGATCGAGTGACAATGAGAAACTTCTTCGTCTTCTTGTTCGTCGCTGCTCTCGTAGGTACCAACGCCGAAGAATGGTACACCAAAAAATACGATTTGATTCCATTTTAACCAACTATCGCCTCCTTACCTTCTACATCGAATGTCTCTTGGACAAGGGCGGGTGCAACGAACAAGGGATGACCCTCAAGCAGATAATCCCTGACGCCCTCTTGACTGATTGTAAGAAGTGCAATCCTGTGCAGAGGAGGAACACTGGGAAGGTTATCAAGTTCTTGTTGAATAAGAGAAAACAGGATTGGAACGCACTCCTGAATAAATACGACCCTAGTGGAGTGTACAGGAAGAAATACGACAGTTATCTTAAGAAGTTGTAACTGCTGTGTCATTTTGAGAATCATAATGTGAAAAATTGGAAGGAATAAATTTCAATCCAGTTTAGTTTTTCTCACTCGAACCCCAGGTAGACCAGAATGATTTTCTTCCATTTATGTGCGGTGTTCAATTTAATCACTATTTTTTATTCGATGAATGGCTTTGACCTGATTGGTCAGGTCCAACAAAACTAGTTATGACTAATGTATTTATTTAAACGTTTTCATGTAGACCTGTAGAACGACTCCTCCAATTTAGTCATGGTAGTGACAGTTTTCATGAGCACAACAGGACTAACCTAACAAATGCTCACATGAACTATAATATAAAACGGTTAGCTAATAAATTATTTGGGCGCGAATCCTATTTTTTCGTTGTTCAACTGAGCAGATCCACTCGAGGATTTAGGAATCACACATTGTTGTCTGCATTGGATCGGATTTCCTCGAATTAAATTCTGATACGAGGAATTTATAGAGCGTGGAATGGGAATAAAAGTATCCAGTTGGATATCGAAGTAAAACTTTCGCATCATTCCAAAAAGTGCACAACGTCGCATATTTTCAGAGGAAAACTGATAGTCGAGTACGTTGCACGGGGAAATATTTCCATTTTGTTGCTGCAACAATGCGAAATGGGATATTCTGGGGAAGGGTGGAACTTTTGTACACTCGAGCGCGTTTAGAAATTGAATGCGAGAGAAAAATTCCGTGCTGTTTTACAATTTAATGGAGATATCATTGTTGTCGAATATTACTTAGTTCTCCGAATTTCATTCGAGTATCAGTTTGGGATTACGCCAGTTGTAATTTAATTTGCAAGAATATGTTGAAAATAAGCAAAAACAACGTAAACATTTCATTTATATTCTGGCGGGAAATATTATGCAAGTATCCGATAACTAACTCAATGATTTCGGCGCGGTAACCAGAGCGAAAGTGGCGGCCACTCCCAGATCGGAACTCGATGGCGTGCTCCTATTTTTGGCCGCAGTTCGCCAGCACCGGTTGCTAAGCCTGCGCCAATGGGTTCGGTGAACCCATCAGGGGCTTTATAAACAATGGAATATCCTGTATATTTTAGGGCACTAAATTGTCGACGTAGGGGGTATTGTGTAATAAACGAAAATTTTGAAAGAGTATGATAATAATGATGTTGATAAGAAAATGAATGGTACCTACAATAATCACGGAAATGAAGAAGAGACTGGATTTGAAGGGCGGAAAATAAGATTTTACTCGATCCCCCTAAAAGAGTATGAACGTACGGAAAAAGTACAAAAGTAGACATGCGGATCCACCCTGAACGAAGATGAATGCACTTAGCGGTGGGAACATTGTACACGTACACGAATACACACGTACGCCTGGGTACAGGAGACAGGGCGACTGGTTTCTCTTCTGTGTGGGTGCGAACCCACGAGGGGTGGCTCAGGCAGCGCACCACCGGCACTGGATCAGCTTATCGGGCTAATCGCAACCCCGGGGAGCGGTTAGTTCGCGATACTCCCGTCGCGGCAAAAACCACCCTGATTTATAACTCTCCAGCGGAGTAAACACTGCTAACTAGCCACCCCCGGAGGGGCAGGCCAACTCTCAGGTGCGCCCGCCGGGGGTGAGTTATGGCGGGGCTCGGTCGAAGAAAATCTCCAGATAAATCACGGACGCCTTAAGTGATTCTGATGGGGAATCTTTCATATATAAAGTGGCCGGGGGAATTTCAATATGGCCGCCGGATATGAGGATGCACGGCGGGCTTCTCTCAGATATTCGCGCCTTCCCGGCCAGCGGTATATTGCATCGGGTTAATTTATTACTTGTGCGGACGTATATTGCACGTGGTGGAGGATGGGGGATGGATATGTTGCCGCGGGGGATGATTACGGAACGCGGGCGGAAAGTTGAGATAGTTTCCCAACATTTTTCTCGTCGTGCCGGCGTAGCGGCCTCCTGAGCGCTAATCAAGAATTACTTCGGGCTATTGATTATTCAATGCTCGGGACTGGAAAACGCACGAAACTTGAGCGGGATGGAAATTTAAATGAACATTGGATAGTTGTATTAAGCTCGTATGTTGTTTAATCGAATGTCGCAGGCGATGCAGGTGTCCCGACTGACGCCACCGTCTGGCGCCTTCTCGTTCTTTCCATTCATTCGATATGGAGAAGTCCTTGGGAGAATTCCGAATTCTTCTAGGGGCCCGTGCGCGATATAAATACAAGCGCTCTCGCGCGTCGATTCAGTCAGACAGTAATTGCCTCACAGATAGAGTTGAGGGCAATTCATTTGCCTGTCGAAAAGTATTGTTCCATTAGTAGGTACCCACATCGAAAATTAAAATATGTGAGAGAGTAAAGACCTGAAAGGGAATCGAACCAACCAGGAGTTGGTCAGGTAAAACCGTAAAATGGGGCGATAAAACGAACTCAGTGACTCTAAAATTTCCCTAATTAAATCGAAAGCTCTCCCGTCAAACGTTCATTAAAGTGGGGAGCTTTTAATTATCCTATTTATCTACAAAGAGTCGGTGTCACATGAAAGCAACAGTGAAGCGCTCGATAAAGCGATTGCAGAGGGTTGGGTTTAATGGGGATAGGGGAGCAAAATATAATGACAGGCGGAGAAACGAGATAACCAATTCAGCTGCTAAGAGACAATGACAATTGGGAGATAAATTCGCCCATGATACCATTTTACAATTTAAAAAAAATAACATTTTATATGTAATGAATGCAGAGTGAGAAGAACACTCCGACCTAACTAATTCAATGGGAGCCAATTAAGGGTACACAGGAGACGATTATGTCGAGGCGTTCACTCAAAGCGGACTAGTTTCCTCTTTTTCCGGTTTCCTCGAATTCAATAGGGATACTCTTTATAGGCTAGGGAGGATCATTAACTGGAAGACGGGGGTGAACTTATTGCATGTCTGGAGACTTGTTGAGCACATCAAAGGTCTACTAGTAATTTATAAGTTCGAGTACATGAGAGTAAATGGAAAACAGGGCGCACAGGGTGGCGGAAGCCGGTCGGTGGGGTTAGGGGACTTCTTTGAACGAGCTCAAGGGCTTCGTGGGAAGAAGTGGTTTCGGCTCGGCTGGAAAGCAGGCTGGAAGAGTGAGAGGCTTCCGTTAGAGCTGCAGAGCACAGCGGAGAGAAGTTGAATCAACCCATGAAATCCCTCAATTAGAGCCTCTTTCTGCAATCGATTAGAAGCGTCCATGGTAACTGGAATCATTGTCGTGAATTTCCATGACTTCCGAGAGTATTTTGTCTGAACCTTCATCCAGACGGGGTGGAGAACTTGAGCAAGCAAGCACGGATTCCATTCAAAGCAGGGGACGTTTTCAACGAACGTCCTGCGTCGAAAGAGGGATGAAAGGGGAACGCCGGTGGCGCAGGAAAGTTATCCGACCAGCCCCCATTATTAAGTACATGCAGTGAATGCAATGAATGCGGCCGCAATAGGGCCGCCCTTACTTCACCACCGCCGGCACCCCCTCAAGACAGATTGCCCTAGTTACGGTCCAAGACGAAATCTCCGAAGGGAATATTAATAGGGCGTTCGGGATACACACATAGATTAAACAATGCGTGGGGAGGGCGCTCCGTCCGCCCCAGACCTTTCCATTAACCCCTGCGGTACCCTGTGGTAAATCGGATCGCGTTGATTACCCTCCGACGTTCCGGCCTGCCAAGATGGAACTTCCTCGCCCGGGGCGACGCGTTACAAGGTGGTCATAATCAATTTAGGGGGCGCGAGCCCTTAAAAACCCGTCTCGATTAGGGCCCGAGGGGACGAAACTTGGGGCTTCTTGATGGAA
The DNA here is from genome assembly GCA_033557855.1 of Hydrochus callosus. Lineage (NCBI taxonomy): Eukaryota > Metazoa > Arthropoda > Insecta > Coleoptera > Hydrochidae > Hydrochus > Hydrochus callosus. The sequence continues at coordinate 49,504 of JAUIMY010000055.1, read as the reverse complement.
AGCGGAACGCAATTCTGACCGGGCTAGAACTTTATACATCAACCTGAGCACATGCAGGGTGATCGTAAACCATTATGGCCGACTTGAATTTCCCGCTCATTTTAGTTGGCACTCCTGGTGTTGAACTGGCCTAACCTAGAAATGAAACCAACAGTAGCTGTCAACAAACTACCGATATTAGCACATCGAACCTCATTTACTGACCTGTGTCATGTCGATTCAAAAGCCAATCGAATTTAATTGCCCCTCCACACGATCAAACGAAGTCACCTTAGTGAATTCTAATCGTAATTATATGAAGCGTCCAGTCCTTTGATATCATAAAGATTACCATATAGTTTCAAATAACGAGGTGATTGGATTTACTTTAAACTCGGTACGCGGCTGACGCCCTCTGGGCTGAACTAAATAGTTGTCTCTGATATCGGAGGACTGGACGCAAAATATACTCATTCATATAACCTAGTTATCCCATGTTAACAACCTACATTGGGAAACAATTGAGTTTACCTGAATTATGATCCTCTTCCTTTATTAATATTGGTACCCAACTAGAGTAATAAACTAGTCATCGAGAGTAATAAATCGCATATTTATCTTATAATAAAAGTAATGTCAAAACATCAACCTCCACTCTAAATTTAACCTGCCTCTCTCCTTATGAACCGTCAGTCGTAATTTTGGCATCACTCGCCATTTTATCGCTGTTAGTTTACGAGTCCGCCCCAGTAGTTTGATGCCTCAAAGATTCAGAAATCAGATTATCAAAGCAATGAAACGAACGAGAAAAATTAAATTTCCAGTGCATTCAAAATATCCTCCGGCGAAATTTCCTCAAAACCAATCAGAACGAAAACTATCCCGTTGCCATGAACGCAGATTTTAATTCGAATAGTTTAATGCCGAGTTGGTGTTTTTCAATGGGCGAATTGGATAACGTCCATGCCCGTAGCAGACGATTTTCCGAGTGATAATCAAAGCTCGAACATTGTAGTGCTTTATTGCCACATCTCGAGCACGCCTCCCCCAATCCGCAACCCTCGCAAGCCGGGAGAGGTTGCGCCCCGTTTTTACATCCTTCGCTCCCCCGTTTAATTTCCTACATGTGTTGGGAATTATATAGCAGAAGTTCATCTATGGGCTTTTCACGGCCGTAAACCGCTTTTCCGCTCGCGTTCGCTGGAGGAAAGCGTTCCACTTGAGTTCATTGAATTGAACGGTTGCCCAAAGTTTCCATTCAATTTTAATTTAAGCCTTCCCTCTTTCTGTTCGGCAGGTTACGTGATTCGCTATTTCGTTGGAATAACGCAACTTAATTGAATTATACTTTGCACGAAATTTTTACATTTTACAGGATGGAAATGATTTTTTTGTACAAAATTTTCGCATTGTTAAATCCTGTAATTGTACTACTAATTGTAAATTCTATTATACCTAAAGTTGTTCAAATGCACAATTTCATAAAATTTTACTGCGATATGTGACTCTGATTCCGTGATAATAAAAATGGGCTCCATTATAAATTTCATACGATTAGAAGTGAGGAGATAAACGGAAAGATGAATGGAGTGATCCGCAATACGAACGTCCAGTCGAGCGGAAAGAAAAACTCGAAGCGTGGAGAGTCGAGGTAGGATAAAGGATCAGCAATTGCGAAAGTATGGCATATATCAAAGATAAATCCCGAAAGCAAGCCATGTATCAGGGGGAACACGTACGATAATCCTCAAACAATACAGCGCAACGTATTGCCATTTATTAACCCAGCTGACAACTTGAACTTTATGTACGTAGACGGCTGTTCCCGGACCTAAATATCGATTTATACTTTTGGGGGGGTTGAATCAAATTGCTTCCCGTTTCCCGAGTGAAAATTCTTGTTTTGGTGGAAATTTTCTTATGGTGCACGTATTGTGCCTAAATGATATGAAATTTACTCAATTAGAAAATCATTGTTGTCACAATTTTCTACAATAGTTTCCAATGCAGTTAATTCCCATTTGAAAATTCAATTATTTTCCTGTTGAAAATACATTTTTTTGTTGAAAATTACCATTATTTTCCAGTTGAGTATACGATTATTTTACTGTTGCGATTGGTCCTGTTGAAAGTTCAATTCTTTTCCTGTTGTAAATTAAATTATTTCCCTGTTGAAAATACAACTATTGATGATGAATTTAATTAATTTTCCTGTTGTGAAAGCAATGGTCTTCCCCTAGAAAATATAATTATCCTCCCATTTAAAATACAATTGATTTCCAATGGTTCATGGAATTACCATCCAGTGCGAAATCATAATTTCCATTTTGAAAGCACAGTAGGAAACTACTGCAAGGGCTGCAGTACAGTAAAAATGTGGGCTAGCACGTGAGTCATAGACAAAGAAAATCGATCCAACTGTGGAACGCATTGTGTTACAGCGAGAGTCACCTCCTACATATCAGATGTCTCAAAGGACTTATTGAATAAGAAAGCCGCCCCATTCGGAACTAATGAATTGAAATTCAACCCTGAATGCAGAATTAAATTAGAACACGGAACAAGTGCTTCAGATTTCCCGCTGGTTATTCAATATGGTTTGGGGTCGAGTGGTGGCGTAGGGTGTTGGTGGAGAAAGGAGTTGCAATTATAGGAGATTAGCATTAAAGGGCTTGCACCCCTAGAGATATGACGTAAGACAGTTGCGTCTTGTGGTTATGACGTGGAGGGGGATTGCTATTTTAGTTGTCATAACTTGCTGTTATAAGTGTTGCGATTGTAAGAATTGCGCTTATAAGGGTTACGTTTATAAGGGATGCAATTATAAGGATTGCGATTCTAGGAGTTACTACTCAAGAAATTTTAACCCTAAGAACTCCGTCACCAGAAATAGTTAGTTGCTGCTTCAGAAATTACACACCCCTCGAGTTGCCCAATCATCCCCGCGAGATTTGCTCACGTGGCCAGGTGGTTGTACGCGTGGCCTACTTGGCAGCCACATTGGCGCTAATAATGAGCTGTCAATCGCAGACGGCCGGGGCTCGACCCTCCCCCCAAGCTGTCCGCAGCATCCCTCTTCCGGCCGGAGCGATGGGTATTTGTTTTAATGGGTTGTCAATTACACCCCCTATTTGAATCAAACGCACATATGCACAATTACACTGCGATAGAGGCGTTGCGGTTTCGAGCGGAAATTCCTGCTGCTGCTTGGGGTGTTTTCCATTGAAAATTTAATATACCGGAACGTGTCCCCTTCAGGAATATTTCAGGGGAAATCATGTGTATTTAACAAGAAGGTTTCTCTTGGTATGCGTCGCGCCACCCCCTGCTCGCATTCAACGCGATCGTATCGCACAAAAGTCGTTTCGGTGAGTCCTGATGCTTGAATCGGCCTTCATGTTGTATTTAGGGTGGTGGTTCCCAACCTTTTTTTTGCCTCTAACCGAAATGTGTAGAATTTTTCCTCGGACCGTCTAGGTAGAAAAATTACAATACGTGGGCACTATTTCATCTTACCTGCCATTTTATCCATAAATATTTTATTGAATTGGAGTGTAAACTAGAATAATCTTATCTTGCAACAAGTTTTTAAAAGTGCAATGTCATGGGAGTAAAGTGGATGTCCGAGAAAAATAGTGTAGGTAACTTACTTTTGGGACGACCCTCGTACCTACCCGCTATTTTAAATACTCAATTCTGATGCTGTTACCCAACTGGATACGCGAGGGCTACGAAAGGTCACTCTAAGATAGCAAACGCCCGCGATAAGGCCTTTAATTCCCACTATTCAATGGCAAACAATGCGCGACCCTTTTCAAACAGATCGCGGCCCCTGATTTATCGGCCGAAGGGTGCGTTTGGACTGGCCGCGTGTTAATTAGTGAAATACAGCGCCCGCCGCAGTTGAAATTATATTTATTATCCGGCTCTGGGCTTCCGCTAATAAGCGGCCTACCCCCGCTAAATTTCCTCAGCGTATTTATGCCCTCCCTACAATAAGATACATGGCGGGACCCCGATCCGCAAACTACTCGGTCCTTGATGAAAACGGATCCGCTCCGGTACGCGCGTACGTGGCAACGTTTATTTATGTACACAAATGCTATTCATAAATTGCCCCATCCGCCCTCTAGAGCCCCGAGCCTCGAGGTTGATGAAGGGCTCGGAAAGGGTTACCCCTCGAAATTCCGCAGAGGGAGTTTTATTTGTTGCCGAGCTTGCAACTTTGCTTTGGGAACCTTAATATTTTTTAAGTTCTCTATTACTATAACCAATAGGTTGTGTAAAACCAGTCAGTTTCGAAATGCAAAAAAACACAATCTTTAATTTTCCAAAATTTCTTAGTCTTACTAAATTCATGATGTTAAGTATAGTTGAATTGAATCGGTTATTTGTTACAAAATAGGTACTCCCAAATTACGACTTAGAAGCATTCAGAATTTTTTGGAGACTTCCTTATCGTATTGTGTTTTTAACCTTTGTATTCTATACATTGTTATTAAATTTCTACAAAAGATGAAAATTTCGAAATTAAGAAAACTTATGTCCAGAATTTATTCAAATTTCACAAATGAGTCGCGCACGGTAGTGCAGGGAGTGGAACATTCCTGTTAATTAAGGTATGTACTTTATTCATCGCGCGAATGAGATAAGTGTGCTGTGTGCACGTTTTAATTAACAGTTTAAAATTTTAATAAAACTCTGTTTTGCTCTTCTTATCACGGCGTCACGCCATGAGTTTGTATATGAAGGGACGACACGTATAATCGTTTCTACCACGAATTCCCCCCATTTTAATTTAATTTTTGCAATCTATTTTAGTGCATTATCTTCACATTTCGCTTGAAATTCTAAACATTCATTTCCGTTCTCAACCTAACTCTCATGTTTAACTTTTTGCAAACAACGAGAACCGTAAATAACACACGTGTGGTCCTTGCTCTATAAACTTAGGCCTCTAGCAACCGTTATTCCCGTCATCCCGCAGAGCCCCGAAAAGTACTCCCCAGATAGGAAAAAGCCCCATTAGTAGTGAATTTCAGTTACAATTTTTCCCCCAAAACCACAAAGGAAATACAACCCCCAAGCGATTTTTCCCCGTCAGGATAATCCCGGACTGTTCATTAATACCTCCCTAATTCGGTTTTAGTCCCATTGGGCCCCTCCACTGTCTATAAATGCTCGAAACAGCACGTATTTTCCCTCAAATGTTGGACGAAACCCCTTCGAGTCCCAATTTTACTCATTCGAATTTTCCCGCTGTTTCTTCGAACCAAAGCGCAGGAAATTTAACGTCCATCATTTCCACAGCAAATTTCATTAGTTTGTTGAAGTTAAATAATTAATAACTCCAAAATTTCGATGTGGAAATTGATTAAACCGCAATTCACATCGCAGAATGAGCACCGTGCTGACTTCGTCAGTGCAGTGTTTGTGAGTTGTCGTTTAATCGAAATGAGCCACTAATGCTGCCCATCGATTCGCAAATTAATATCGCGCGTAGCAAACAAATTTTCGACGTAAAATGTGTTTTCCATTCGGGATGAGGTTAATTAAAAGTTGTAAATTAAAACGCTAATGTTCGCGACGCGATTTGCGAGGTGTAATTTCGCTTTGCCCGATTAGCGATCCTTTCCGTCCCTTTTTGGTCTAATGCACCACGAATGAATGTTTAAAAATACCAGTAGATAAAAGTCGATGGTTTTTGATATTATTTATCTGTCCTTGGCGGCGAAATTGTACCCAGCGAATATTCAACTTTCCCATCCCGCATATTTATACTGCTAAATCTTCTTATTTTTTTTTGCAGATCCCCCGGAAATCTCCGTGGAGAGACCTGTCGTTCACTCGAGCGAAGGATTCGAAGCACAACTCGTCTGCATAGTACACGGGGAGAGCCAGCCTGAGGTAGGTAGTGGATTTAAATGCCTAGCGATTCTTGCGCTTTGTAGATATCTAATAGAAAATTAAACTTTGAACTTTAACCCTTAAACTACTGGGAAAATGTAACGTTATAGATCCCGTTCCTTTATTGGCGACTACCGTAGTTAAAGGTTTGTAAAACTGATAGTTGTACAGACACCAAACTACAATCTGGTTATGGATCCATAGATGTCTCAGAGTGTAATTTACGGGCTGCTCCAAACTAAGTTATGCCAATACAATAAATCAAATTCAAAATCGCGTGTGATCTGCAAAGAAGTATAGGGAACTTATAAAAGTGGAAAGTTTTCCTTCGAGTGACACCCCTGCACAATGTACAGTGAGACGCATTTAAACTTTTATAAACTGCACGGCCCGACTCGGATAACCGTGGCGCTCGAATATCCAGGATATATGTTGCCTATTTAAAGTTCCTAATAACTTCGTTGACTGGCCGCATTGCAGTTTCAGTTTGGTTAATCTGAATTTTCAACAGACGCCCTTGTTTGCTTCTACTCCCAAACAACCCATTTGCCTTTAATTTACGATGCCCCGCTGCACTACAATGCGATTTCCAAGATGAAATTTGCATTATGCTTTTGGGACGCCCTCGATATTAATATGTTCTCATCGCTAATTAACGTGTTATTACTATGTATGTTATAAAATGTGCTTGCCCACCATTTTTTCGTCCAGTGTACTTTAAACCGCGTGCTTTGAACTAAGGTATAAGTTTACAGAGTTTTGTATCTTTAACAGGTTCTATTTTACTCTGTGAAACGAAAACAATTTGCTCTTCATTAACTTCTTGCAAAAGATTTGTTCAACTCTCGCAATACCAAAAATGGGTCACTGGTAAATTATTATTTTGGTATTGGAGGGTTAATAATTGATTTGATCTTCCTGGACACCCGATGGACCAAAAAAGGCTGGTAACTTCTAAAAACCTCTTCAAGCGCAAGCCAAATCCACATGTTGGACATGAGGATTGAATCTGCGAAACCGTTTCTTTTTCCTCGAGCACAACATCAACCCTTGGCCCGGATTCCACAATTCCCAAATCCTAACCTTAATCCCGAACCCTTCCGACCGAAAAACCCCGAGGATTATTAATTCTTGATGGACCCGAGCCCTCCGGATTGATGTAACTGACAGGGGTTGCTCCATCCACCCGATATTATCCATTTGTCAATAGCGTTTCCCTGGGAAATTCATATCGGATCGCGGCCCTCGTCACGCGCAAATTTTTGCCCCGTCACGCGTTCGGTCATTGTCGGGGCCGGAAGTGAACGCCTCTGGACCGGAAGTGGCGGCGTCCGGGCCGGAAATGGGGGATTTCGCGTCCAGAATTGACGCGATTAAGTACGCGGCTGCATTTGCATCCCCATTTCTGCAATGGAGCGTCTTAGTTCTGGGGAATATTGCATTAATTGGAGTGGAGCGTGTATCGGGACCTCGAAGGGCGTAATCGCATCAGATTTACATTGCAAATTCGGTGGGAGTCCGCCGGAAATTGGTGGAGACCTGTGGTGGCCTCCGCTTGATATATTGTTTGTGGCGGTTGCTTGGCATTCCCAATTTGCAAGACTACTCCAATATGTGACCGGAAACGACAGAGGGCTCTTTCCTCCTTGTAGCAAACAACAAATCGTTACCAATCAGATTAGTTTCTATCAGGATAGTTCACTGACCTTTCCGTCTATGTAAATAAAATGGTTGCTTATTTTCAAAAAATCTGAAAGATCGTTCTAACTCGGGACTCGCAACACTTCCAGCGGTCAAACAGTGGCAACTGTTGATAAATAAGCACCATAACCTCAAATTTGCGAAGTTTTTATCGAAAAACTATCCTGTTCATTAGCTCATAGCTTCTAATGATTACTGGTGAGTTTTCTGGAATTTCATCAAGGAAATAGAAACAAGCATTTTATAACAACTGGGCTATAATACGTGTACCTATTTAAAATGCGGAATAATTTTATAAACGAATGGTCTCCCTAACGTTTCACTAAACTTTGCCCTCTTTCCATGTCATTAGTCTTACGAGAACCATCAAGGGTAAGGTTGGGCATTTTTATTTCAAGTGGAGTGATGACTCCGCATACGGAACGCCAATTATTTCAAGTTTAGCCAATTAGCATTTTACTCCGGACACAACCGCAATTTTAGGAGCGTAAATTTTTTACGCGTGGCTTTACTGTCCCATAAATCAGGAAAACAGTCGTAAAGCGGGAATACCCGCGGATATAGCCGGAAAATTGCAGGAGCGCACATCGACTCGCGATAAGTATTGATGGATTTTTTAAGATCGAAAGGGGACCGGCCCGCTGCCCGTCCATTGTTGATAGCGCACTTGGACAGATACAGATTGTCGTAAAAGTCCCCACAGAGCCGTTCCGCACTGGCTTTTCGCCCTCCGTCCTTGCGTGCTCATTCGCAGTGCATTGAGTGAAATGTTTTGTGTTTGGGGTTGCGAGGGTGGAAGAAGTCGTAAGACCCCGGCTCTGTTCCTGAGATGCTTTCGTGCCATTTGCTGCCTTTGGTCCCCCATTTCAGGGGATTACCGAGCGGAATTTACATGGAGAAAGCCTCATATTAGATCACATGTGTTACAGTTAAGTTTGCGAATCCCCAAGGTGAAAATGCGCCGAGCTCGTTCGGGATTTTAGTCGGGATCGGTTCCAATGCCTTCAGGACAAAACGTGCCGTCGCGAGGTACGCGAATGGAAATTGTCTCGTCAGATTTTCGAAATTTCTGCATTAAATAGATGTTTATTATTCACATATGACAAATTCGAAATCCTAAACCGAAATTTGAATACATACAACACCTCTTAATGGTCGCGAAAATATTTGTTATTATACTCATCTTTTCATTAATTCGATCGAAAAACTCAACTACGCAAGCACTAAATGCGTTTTAGATGCAGTGCTCGAAGCTACGCATGCGCCATTAGACTCAATTTCCTATCGCCTTTGATTCTTTTAAGAGTTATTCGACTTGCATATCCTATAGTCAGGTGCCGCTCAAAACTACAATAGTTCTGAAATATATTCCGAATTAATTTCTGACGATCAACCCGTATAATACACGGTACTCACCCCAGTCGCTTAAGAGTGCAGTTTTCATGAGGGTCACTGAAAAATTGGCGCTGCAAAAACTCCTAAATTAATATTTCCATTAGCCGCGACACAGCAGCGCCCCTTTCATCCGGAGCGCTGTATGCATGAACCAGTAGCGGAGGACTTCGGCTTTGTCGATCGCACAGAGGGCCGTCGGAAAATTGTCAATTTTTAGTGGTGCGTTCCGCTTTTGATCTGCAATCCCCTGCGCTCTGAATCAAAGCCACCCCTGAATGACACCCCCGCGGCTGATCCGACCGGTTTTTCCATGGAGATCGTGATTTTTCAGGCGGAAATGATGTTAATACAGCACATATCCGGCTTAACACATACATCTCCGCGCATGGCTGGACCCGTCAACCGCAAGCGCGCCATTTCCATATAAATTATCAATTTATTTCTAGGAATAAAGTTTTATTTTCGGGACACAATCGACGGGTGGGGGTGTCTAAGGACTGGCTGGAGAGACTTTTTGAGCATTATCCTCGTTTCTCGCCGTTTCTTGAAATTTGCATCATATTCTACTATTGAAAAAGATATTTCTAAGGAAATTACATTAGGAATGTGTGATTCCATTATTCAGTTTCCTTTAATTGGTCGTTTGTAGTCTTTTCTAAATCAGCTCAATTTTAACAGGATATGATTTGTGACATGTGGTTGCTACTATTGATGAATTGGCATAGAAAGTAATGTTATTTAATCGACATTCACCGCTGAAAATTCTCAAGGGTCCACAGCCACGATTCGCTACCCCTATTCTAGAGTTATTTTTCTTCGTTTAACGATGGATGCCCTCAAAGCGGATGTATCTCCCACTGGAATGGACGCTCCTCGCCCTCTGCCCCATTTTCCGTTCGAAACGGTTCCAGGGAACTGGCTGCTTTGCCCAATCTTATTGTAAACATTACGCAGAGCCGTAATGGGAGAACGTTTTATATTAAATGTTGCCTCGCCTTTCGCACACCGGCCATAAAAAGTTGCGAGGGCATTCTAATTCGTTTTACGCCTTTCTGGGGCAGAGGAAACTGCTACTTCCTATTCCGGTTTCGTCTTGGCGCTGACACTGTTCCCTTTCTCTTCATATTTGTATTTATTTTCGTAAATTTGTTCGCGTCCACTTCCCAGCTTTTTCCCCAATTTTATTTACACTCTTCCTGTGGTTTCATAATACAAATAAATGTATTATCAAATTACATGATATTCCTGCACTTCTGCACATTATAATACTCCTATAATATTTTGAGTGTCTGATAACATCTAAAAATACCTATATACTGTCCCATATTACGACACTTGTTTTTGCTTTTCTTTCGTTTTGTTGAATTTAATGAAAATTCAATTTAAAAAATTCGACAATTTGCGCTATACATATACAATTTTTATATCCTTGACAAGAACAGTGTTTTTATTTGATGAAAAGGTAGGAAACATACTCGATTTGTTTTAATAGTTTGAACAACACTTGATATGACAAACTGTTCGCAAATGGTTTTCGAAAGTATATAGATAACCGGTCATTGAGAAACTGGCCCTATAGGGGTACAAACACCTGAATGCATCAAAGGAATGGCCATCCGCTCTTCACGACTCCTTTTTGTTCGGTCGAATTATGAAAGTTCCGCGAAGAACAAATGAAAACTTCTCGTTATCCTAGAAACAATCCTTGCTATTCCCCCAGGGTTAGGAAGCGGGATGATGAACAGTTTCCATTAGCCCAAGCTACGTGGGACCATCCTAGCTTTCAGCGTACTGGCACAATTCACCACTGTTTTATAACGGGCCAACCCTCGGGCCCAGAGCACCCTGGGTTATCCTCGAACCCAAACACACCCTCCGTATTTTCCGTGGGGGCGGTTTCCCCGGTGTTTACTTCTTTTTATTGGGCTTAACAATCCGGTCCTGTGCAGTTTACTCTCCTTTTAAGGACCCTGAAAAGGGGAACATCTGTCATTCCGGACCTTTCTCTTCTGTGCCCTTCTCCAATTCCTCTCGTTTTTGCCCTTATTTTCATTATTCCTTTTCTACTCGTTTTATTCCGTTGTGTTATTTCTATCTCCTATGCCATCCACTTCATTCCCTTCCTCTCATTTCTGTACCCTTTTTTATACATCTTAGTTCAGTTGTTTTTTACCCCTTAACGTCTACTAAAATACTTCAACTTCTTTGCCCAATCTTCGCAAATCCACTTCGGTTTAAAATGGATGAACCCTTTTTCCGAAGAACACTAGTTGACTTGTAGGGTGGAAGGTGTGGTTGGAATTCAAAGAAAAACCTGTGCCGTCATTTATGGACGTCACCTCACAGTAAAAGTAATGAAACAATCTAAAAATAGTCATTATACCTGCATACTTCTGAAATGTTATCTTCTCTTCTTGAATTTACTCCGCTCTGCATCCTCGACTCCGCAGATTCCAGAACGGGCCAAGCCCCATCGATTTTATAAGCGCCTCGGGCACGTTAGAGTCAATAAAATATAAAATTTACTGCCGATAAATCCCCAACCATAACTCACGGGGGGTCCGAAAGCGCGAGCTTTTTTGGGTGGGGCGCGAGCGCTGCGGGAAGCTCCATGCGCCGCGCTTCGGCCCATATATAACGTACTTGCAAGTTGGAACATCCATTATGGGCAACAGATTTAAATTATCGCGCCATGCGGCTGCCGCACGAAATAAAGGGCCGCCACCGTTTCCATTCGATTTCCATTACCTCGGTGTGATTCCTGTTGGCGAAATAAATATTGGGCGTTGCGTTGGGGGAATTAATACCCCGGCGCCTCCACCAGATGTTACCCGCGACTCGCGATCACAGACTGCGTCTGCCCTTTCGGTTTGTGGTTGTACCTCCATCTGTATGTCTTTCGAATCTGTCCATTTTTCTGTCCGTCTGACCATCCGTTTCTTCATCCGTCTGTCCATTCGTTTCTCCGTCCGCCCGTCCGTCCATCCGTTTGTCTGTCCGTCTGTCTATGCGTTTCTCTGTCTATGGGTTTACCCATGCGTCTGTTTTTCCATTAGAAAAGTTTGCATTTTTTAGTTAAAAAAGGTGACTTTTGCTATCATAATCAACATATTCTTTTAAAAATTCGTTTTGGAGTACCTATAACAATTTTTAAATGTTATTCTATAGCCGTTATAAAATGTTTACTGATAGACTTTAAGTTTACCAAAGGGACGTCGGGGAAGTTGCAACCTTTTCCGGGCTCTCTTTGTTCTCCGCTGTTTGAAGACTTAACGAACAAAAATCACAGACCCCCTGTGACACATTCATCCAACTCGCACAATAACGAGGGCCTGACGTGTCCCCGAGCTAACAAAAGTAACAAATAATACGAAACTAATCCACCCGGCCGGGGTGAACCGTGCACATACACGCAAGAAAATAAGAGCACTCGTAAAGCAAATGAGGAGCTAGCAACGTATAAAAAAGCACTCCGCAGTCATCCGCCGGAGCCAACAATGCCGCCTGCCGTAAAATATGACGTCTCCACATAAACCCTATTTTCCCTTTCATTTCTCATGGCCCACTCCATAAATAATGCGCTCCCGCAGTACCGCCCACCCACCCACCGCAGTCATCCCACTCTTTCTGTGTCATCCAGCACCCCCAGTCGACCACCAAACTTCACCACCCTTTGCTGCCATCACACCTTCAAAAGTAGTGCGGTCTTTACCCTTTTTTACATTCTCTTGAGCTTTCTTACATTCCCTTGAGCTTTCTTACATTCTTCAAGCTTTCTCACATTTTCCCTGCTTTTCTTAGTGTCCAACACGTCCTTACATTAATTAATACTTTGGTAGAATATCTAATACTGCTTCACACCTTTTTACACTCCCTTATATCCTCCTGCACTTTGTTTGTTACACTCTCCTGGATTTTCTTACAATGTCCCATAATTTTTTGTACTTGCTACCCTTACGGGTTCTTCAATGTTTTGGGTGACATTTAAGAATCAATATCCAGCTGAAAGAATGGTTCTTTGTTACAAGCATGCTGCATTTATCTTGGAAAATTCCGCAAAGTAGTCACGTGAGCAAATCCTCAGGGCATATAAGTCACGTGAGAAAATAGTTAGCCCACGATGAGTAGCCGAGTGGGGTAATTTTCTCCACTGACTTATTTGTAGTAACACGTGTGTAGTTTTTTTGTACCTTCTTGGAGTATCTTAAGCTTTACACCCTTTCTTACTGGCCTGTAGGCAGTAAATTACTGCCATATCTAGTGCTTGGCCAACCCTTATTTCTATAATCCTCACCCTCCAGCCCTGCTACGGCTGAAGTCCCAGCCTTTCTTGTTGTCGGCAGTGGTTTTCACCCTTGAAGGTGCAACATTCTCGAACCATAATAGGCGCCAGCTGGAAGGGCGCGTCGCTACGTATGTAATACAAGTTAGGGCGGAAACTCTCCCTCTCCCCATTTTATACTAGAGTTGGTGCTAAAAGGCAGTCTTGCGTGTGGCAAATTATCCCGATGAGAATGAACGTATGTTCAAAAATTCGCAAACTTACACCAGGAAAGGAAACGCTATAACAAGTGTTGCATTTAAGATATTTTAGTTTTATTGGATATTTAAAAAATAGACATTATTATTATACTCTTCAAAAAGAGTGCATTATTAATAGTTGGTAATATTCTATAAAATAATTAAATTATTGACTTTTGTCATACCTAACTATAAATGAATATTTTAATATAATAATAGGGAATATTTCAGGTGAAAAGGTAGGTGTATACTGTAGGTATCACTTCCCTACATTTCGAATGTAGATCTGCATGGAAAGTCGGAATTTATTATACATATAGACGTCAGACCTGAGCCCGGAGGTGGCTCCAAGGGGGTGGATTTCTCTTGTGCACCAGGCGCACGTGAAGTATGGGTTTCAGTCATGTGAGCCTTTCCGCTGCAGCATATCCGACACGAACAAAAATTGGCTTTAAGAGATTGAAAATTTAATGGTACGGGAATAGGGTTGCGATCTTTGGAGTATCGATTGCACGCCCCACAATACGAGACGGCGCTTTCTGCATCAGTGTGGTGTACTCCTATGTGTGTCGCACTATCCGTTCTGTTGTATTATTGAGTCTTGGGAAATGCAGGGTGTGTAATGCGACCCTTTGTGACGGAAGCGTTTCGTCCCTTATCAATCAAGCCGGACACGAACCTACTCATCATGGGCCCTTTACATAATAATCGGTTTCGTGTGGGCCATTCGATTGTTCGTGCGATGCTCTATTAATATTGTCGTCGTAACAAATCCCACAGTAGTTTTCCCTTTTTAGACTAAAATGGGATATTTCGTATTCGTATTGATGTCCAATGGATATCAAAGAATGGCATTCTGTTTGTTACAATCAATTTTCTTATAAAAATAATAATAGTAATAATAATAATAATGTTTAGGTATATTTAAATTCAAAATTACTCTTCGAAATTTTGTTTTCAAAAGTATAATAATAAAGTTCCTAATAATGAAGTTTATTATAATAAAGTTTTTCATACCAACAGAAGTAAATCATTGAGAAGAATTTCAATGGCCAACAATTTATTGTTGGACGGTGTTTTTGGCAAAAAGGTGTATAGGGACGCGGGGGAGAAAGAGAAACCAGCGCGAAACAATTTCCTCCTGTCGTCGGTTCGCCCACCCCAATAAATCCGCTCAGCCCCCAGAAAAAAAGGGAACCCCTAAGGCCACATTTTTCCATAAATAAAACCAATAAATCCCCGTAGGCTTTCTCCTGTCTCCGCAAGACGCGACTCCGCCATTCGAAATTAGGACGATGGCGGAGGATATTCCAGGACAATCATCTTTAAAAGGGTACGTCTGGTTTCACCCCGCGAGAATATATAATTTTGATCGTTATTTATGGTGTCGTCTTGAGGAGTTTGCTGTTTGGGCGTTTGAAGAAGTGGGGTAGTGGTTGGAAATCCTCCTTTTGTGGTTCCAATATATTGTGCCCTTTTGTGATCTTGAAGTAGATATCCTGAGTTATTGAAAATGTATCAAATGTAACGACCATATCTTCTCAAATAAGTCTTTTGAGTTTGATGCCACTCGTGGGAGTGGTTCATAAAATAAAGTGTCATAAAGCTGTTGAACACTCAGACCTGAGTTTTCGTACTTTTATTTATATATTTGATTTTAATTATTTAATTTAATTATGACCAAATAAGAATTATATTGCAATTCGTTTATTTGGTTCAGTTCATTTACTACAATAAAATAATATTTGTAACGTTTAGCTTCATCCAGTTTTTGTCAGTGTAATTCGGTAGGTACATATTTGCCCAATAAAAGCCCAATTCATTATCAACATTAATTCATTTCAATTGATTATTGATCCAGTTTAAATGCGATACAATTATGAAACTGTGTGTATCTAATAACCAAAAACGGGGGACGAGGCGGAGCTTATGCGTATAGTTCGAATGAAAAACGAGGATGGGGATTATGCTAGCACGGAATAAATCCGACTTGTTTGTAAGCATAGTTTTTAGTGGCGGAAACCGGAAGTATGACCGATGGGGGTGTACTTTTTATTGGCTTTTCCGGCGTCGGTCGGCGCTAACTGCTAACGGCCTGCGCGATTGGGATGAAGGATTACGTGTGGATTTTGCCAGGGGTAGTTAGGGCTATTTCGCCCAGTTTTGCAATGGAACTGCAGTTCGCAAAAACAACTGAGGGAATAGGAATTGTATAAATAGCATGACGGGGCGAAGGGGAAAAATTCAATACAATTTCTATACATAGCGGGCAGATCTCTTGAAATAATAATTAATAAATTAAATTAATTATTTCGGAGAAGTGAAAATGGTACTTGATGAATCCATAGCCAGAATAACCAGAAGCCAATTACATTTTCGGATTTGCCCCGTGCAAATATCACATCCCCTGCACCTCCAACACGCCCGAACGTTTCCTCATTACGGCGCGAGAAGTGCGAACAAAGGGCGCACAAGTGCCCCGGCGAAAGATAAATTTAGGTGGAGGGCTGGTGCGCTCGAATTGCGTATTTTCATATATATGTATAAAACGAGTGGGCGTGAGGGAGTTTTCCTGGGGAAAAACTCATCTCGCGCTGGAAATTCGTCGGCCCTCCTGACCCCGGCCTTTTTGTCGTGGAAATTGCATGAGTTGTGTGCGTTTGCAAAATTAATGCGGATTTCGGGGTGGCTTGTTTTGGGGTTGAAGGATGCCGGCCGAAAGTTGGCGCCGCTCAGCGCGGAAATGGGACGGTTGATTCAAATTTATCGTGCAAGAAATGGGATGGAACGTGAAGTGGACGGGACGGGGAATTGCAAAAATCGGGAATTATTTAAAAAGGGTTGGCAACAAAAAGTGTTGCTTTTTTGTTGGAGTTGTTGAAATAATAATGAAAATTAAGACTGCTGCTTTCGATACACCACCGGCCCAAGAAACCCCTCCGGAGTATACGAAACATTGTTGAAATGTTTAAACCATCACCTCGGAATACATTAAAGAAAATTTATTTAATTATAGCAAAGCAGACTCATAATAATAATTCCTTGGTTAGAGGTAAATTTATTCGTATTTAACTGTAAAGAGTAAAATTACAAAAAGGCGTCCTCTTACATCATTCATGATAATCGCTGTTATAATACTGGCCACCCCATGCAAGCTAGTGAAAATTTAAAAGAACTAGTTTTGAAGATTTTGAAAAGAACGTTATTATGTATTCGCATCGCTTTCCTCGAGACACCTCGAACTGGTCTAGGATGCATGCAGGTTTTGTTTCATGAAGTTGGAAACGACGTCCTGACAGGTTGAAGGGTGGATGGTGAAAAGAGGGTTAGAGGAAGGGCGCAAAAGGGAAAAATGTGGAGAGGAGCTCCGTGCAGCTTTGTGACAGCCGCTTTATTTCCGAGCCAGTCGTTTACACGTGCTCACTAGCTGTATTAATCGTTCGTGAGATTGTTTTTGAAGTTGTTTAGAGGAGTATTTTCTCTTTCCTTTGCCGCTGCGCGTAGATAGGCCCTCCGTCCTCTTTGAGCCTACTTCCCGAACGGGAACGTGTCTATGGGGGCAATTCTTGCGATAAATTTGTTGCGCCGTTTTTATTGTTTTTTTTTCCCTCGCAGAAAATGGATTTGCCTCTTCAAAGAGATTTGCAGAGGTTCAAGGGAGAAACTGTTGGGGATTCCCTTTGCTCCATTGTTCGCCTTCGGAAGCGATTCTCATTTTATAATCCATCAAAGGCGCTCGCATTTTTTCCTGGTTTATTTCGAATCCATAAATCATATAACCGCATTGGCAGGCGAAAAAAGCGCCTCTGGACACATGTCCGGTGGAAATTCAGTCGATGATTTGTAATGCAAAACCTGCTGTCGCGTCCTCCGCTGCAGAGACGCGTCGCATCATCAATAAAGCAAACCGTTTCGTGACAGACAAGTCCGTTTCCATATTTGTACCTCTCAACCTACTAAAATCAACCATCATTGCACAATGGTGTACTACGGTCTCCTTCATGCGTTTGATCGCAATGGCCATACGCACTGCGTGCGCAAACCCCTCTGTCATTGCAGAAAGCTGTACACTTATTGAACAGAAAGCTTTGCAGACATCGATAGTTCTATTATTTTCTATTATGTTTGTTTCTATTCTATTCCTCATCTACTCTGCGGTACTATTTTTCAACGATTGATAGATTTTTCCGAATTAAAAATTGCAATTCAAGTTGCAAAATCAATCGAAATACTCATGCAGTAAGAATGATGCGAGTAAAGCTGCGCGCGTAGTGCGTTCGTCCGCTGCGGTTAAATGTGCGAAAGACACCGCAGCTTTAGTCGGAATGAACCGAATAAGAACAAATAGAATCCAAAACCAGACACATCCAGTTCCATTGTCGTGCCGAACGCCAAACCCCAATACTTCATCAGGTAAATGCTTAGTTACGCTTTTCTGGTGGCGGCGCATTTTTTGCACCCCCATCCCTCGCCGCGCCGCGCCGGTGTTATTATTCCGTTTCATCACGCCCTCAGCGCTATTCCATTCCATCCGAATCGCGAGGTGGCGGTGCGATTTCCGAACAGGAATCTCACTCGGTCCTTTGGCCGGGGGCGTTCTTTCATTTCCGCTTCCGGCGTCAAACAAAGGCATCAATTAACTAATACGCCGAGGGACGCGCAGGACTCGAATTGTCAACAGCGCGGGAAGCGTCCCTCTCCCGGACTTCATAAATAAAAATGTCCTTAATTATACGTCTGCAACTTTCATCAAAGGCCTGCATGTGAAGGGGGTTGCCCGAGTTTTCCTCTCTCTCTTGTTTGAACTCGTCGGCGACCATTCTTCCGCCCAACCCCATTGTTTCATCAGGGCGATTCTTGTTTTAAGGCGACTCCTCTCGATTTCCACTTTTTCAGCTCTGCATGCGAGTTTTTACCCGTCTGGGACGTATTTGCTCGTTCCGCGCCCCACGCCCACGCGAGGAAAAATCAATTCCATAAAGCAATCTCTTCAATTTCATGAGGCGACCTCCAATTCCGCGGAGCAATCTCGAAAATCAGAAAAAAATACGCTCCTCGATTGGAAAAAATTATTGTCAATTCGAACAAAGCCCGGGGTGTTGTCGCAAACGCAACTCCACCAACTATGGTTTTATTTCATTTCCGTCGAATCTTTTTATTTGAAGGGAAATAAACGTAACGTTGGGGTCGAGAGCCGCATTTCCGATTTACTTTTTTCCCTCTCTATAGACGAGACAGTTCCCTTTATTCCCCCTTATAAATTCAAATTGAAAGGAAAACGTATTTTTCTATTTATAATCCACTCCGCAATTCCCCCATTGGCTTTTCCGCAACCCTCTGGGGTGCGTTCTTCTCATCTGTGAGCTTTACGATCAAATACGTCATTGAACCTACTCTCATCATAAACAATTACGTCTCCGCACGTAAAGCGACTCCCGCCTGTCATAACTCTTCGTGGCATTTTGTGTGTCGCACATCACAAATGTTATTGATGCCCAGCGGTGCACCTGGTGTATCGCCACAAGGACTCGACTTTCCAAATTCTTTTATTCAATTTTTCGTTGTAGTTTCGTATTTTGGCCAAAGAGAAAGCACTAATGCACTTATTCAACATTCACCCCATGTTAACTTGTGTTGGAGACACTCGCTTGCAAGATGTTTTTTTTTTATTTTGCTCTTATTTGTTAGCTTAGGACTTGCACTGACCCTCCCAGCAATTTCAGATTCCATGCGAGTCTCTAACACCAATTAACATGGGTGGAAGCTTTCCCATCTAAATTTCTATGGTCAGCGATAAAATAATCGCACTGCATATTAACCTTGTTCCAGAAACAGTCAGGGATCAGTTTCCAACCTCAGGATTGTGCGCAGTGCCTTAGTGAAATATTAACTTTACTTTTTGAAATTCTGATTCGATTGTAAGACCGCCCCCAACTGAACGTACTTTGTAGTCATTTTTGATTAATTCTCAATTCCAAAGTCATAAATGCCATCCATACGCGGCCTCCCGTCGCACAGCGTTATCCTTTACGAGCACTAGAGCTACCCGTAAATTATGCACGATACACATCGCGCAATAAAGTCGCACCCTGAGCGAACACAAACCGCGAAGCACCCCCCGTATAAATTAAATTTTAATCACAACTAATCGCACCGGCATTCCAACCCTCAGGTGCTGTGGTATCGTGACACCATGCAATTAGACACAACGGAACGCAGAATAATGGAGTCCAGGGGTTCCAGGCACACTCTAGTCATCCGCAGGGTGCAGACATCCGATTTCGGCAACTACACTTGTGTTGCGGACAATCCGCTAGGAAAGGCGAGGAAGAGCGTCCAATTAACAGGTTAGTGGGTTGAGGACTTTCGGAAACGCCAAAATAGAGTTGATGATGAGGAATTTATTTGAGTTGGAGATTCCTGGGAAGCTTAATTTGATGAAGTGATTGTCGTACAGGCATTCCCAAACCAGCCAAGTTCAGCAGCGAAACAAGGGGACACTGGAAGGACAGCTACAACATAACCTGGGCTGTGGAATCTTTGAGCCCCATTGAAGAATACAAACTGCTTTTTAGGAGATTACCTGACACCGGAAGCAGCCCTGAAGACGGCCATCCTCAGCCCCTGCATCATCAAAGCCAAAGAAAATTTCCTGGGAGAGTGAGTTTACTGATATTAACACTAAAGCCGCACAACATTCAACTATCCACTAGCTACAAAATAATCCATACAAATCTACTGCGGTATGAGGTAATAAGTAATAACTCCAAATATTTAATTAATGCCTCACAATTCTCATCTACAATACTCACTCCAACATAAATGAACTCCTAGTTGTGCAATCCATTCCAGTTCTTTAAAAAAGGGCTGTTACTAGCTGTTGATGGACATATGTAGGTCAACAGTGTAAGGGTATTGATTGCACCCCATCGCCTACCCCAACAAATACTACTGGACTAAATTGAAATGTCACTGTACTTGATGCCTTAGCATTAGATCAAATGTCCATCAATAATGCTCGGACTGTAATTCAAGTGTGGTGGTGCAATGCCTCACATAGGTTGTCGCAAATTAGAACATGTATTTGACACGATGGGAACCGAATCGCACGATTCAATGAAAATTCTTGCGCTCTCATTGAATTCCAGTTGGATCGATTGACGGCAACCTCCGAATACTACATTCATCCGAAAATCTAATTCTAGGAGAACAAAACCCACATCGGGTACACCTACAACACGGGCTACACCTACAAGACCATAATAGACAGGAGGAGCGATTGGAGGGACGTTATTCTACCAGCCACTAACCCCGGACAGGCTCCTGGTGTCCAGACAATGAGCTACATAATTAGAGGATTAGATGGTGGCCAACACTACGAGGCTAAAGTTTTGGCTAAGAACCGCTACGGTTGGAGCCAAAACTCTGAACCATTCACCTTCCAAACTACTGAGACAGATTTGACCTTCCCAGAACGACCGCAGACTAGACATCATTTCAATGGTGAGGAATTTATCTAACCAATGAGTTGAGTTAAATAAATGAAATCGAAAAAAGTACATACTCCCTCCGCCCCATAAAAATAACATCACTTTGCGTTCTAAACATTTACTCATTTGCTGCTATTATTATGAAACGTAAAGTGTAATATAACATGATATCATAATAATTGCGATCAAACTTAACTGATGTGATTTCGTTCTATAGTTTAATAATATTTCGCGTCCAGTCCTCTGATATCACTGTGAATTTAACCACGTAAACAATCAATAGGCAGTTGGTGCAATTGATTCATAACGCGTATGGCAGCAATATTTCCAACTAAACAAAATAGACAATGGGAACCACCCCAAAAAGATAACCTTAGGGCTGGACGCAAAATATAATTATTATTGCATATCGATATTCCAATAAAAATATTATTTCAGAGAATGAAATTCAAGGCCTAGGCATTCGGATATTCTCTTCCAGCAGGACGCTCACCCCCAGCTCCTTCCTCCTGCTCATCGTGAGCCTCATCAAGGCCCTCATTAAATAGACTGCGAGCACACGTCTTGAGAGTCCACCCTCTTCATAAAAATATATTATTTTGTATAAATGGAAGAATCACTGATTGGGTATCACACCAATGTACATTATTTTCGTATGGTGAAAGGAAGTGGTAAAAGGCAAACCCCCGGAAATTGGGCGCAACACGCAGAATCGCAAGGCAGCCGCACATTTCAGTGTCATTAATGCTCATGAAGCTCTCTCTCTCTATTTACGCATTCGTCGTGCACTTTTCCAAATGTAAAGTTAGCCGTTTGTTCTATGTACATACGTTTGACATATTTTTTCCGACTTTTCCCACACATCTCTTCGTTCCAACGTGGAAATGTGTCGAGCGCTTCTTCCGAATATATTTCTTCAAAACGTCTACGTACCAAAATGATATTTTTTCAATTATAGATGACCGTTGAATTTGCTGTTCGAATTTATTTATTGCGTAGTCTCTTTTCGCAAGGAACCCCCTAATCATAGTGCCACATTAATGAAGCAATGTAACTGTTGAATGTTCCCGCAAGATTTATCCATCGGTTTATTACTTGTATAGTTGGAAAGTACGTAGATCGACTTTAACGAGAAAGTAGATTTGGCTGATTATTTTCTGTGTAAATAGTACGGATACGTATCTGTTAAAACACCGATCAGCGACCTCTTGGGGTACTCGAGTGGGCGCAGTGTTTTCTTGGCCATTGCAGCACAGCTGCGCAGAAATCTAGAAGCACCGGTGAACATCTTTATGCGCAGTAACGTGCGCAGTTGATTGCGCATGAACGTGAGCAGTTATTCGAGCAAAATGCGCAGTTGCATGCGCAACGGCTCGCTCATACCTCAACTAACTTCCAAATGACAGATTTATTCGGGAAATGTACGCTTATGAATCCAAATGGTGTTGACCTCAAATGGCACCCGGTGTTTTAACATTTCTGGGGTAATTTAGTTGTTTTGTGAAAGGGTCCAAATAGCCTAAACGTGCTTCGTTCTTTTTTTCAGGGAACAATCTAATTTCTTTCACAAGCACATCTGTTTTTAGAAAACTATTCCAATTCTTTATTAAATCAAACTGTTACTTTCAATCCAATTCAGATCCATTCATGATTAAATCAAACTGAATCTCTCTAATAAAGTACCAGAATTGACTAAAGAAAGAATATTAATCAAATTTATTGAAGCTCCAGAATAAATAGGATCAATTTGAAAAGCAACGCATCCCTAAGAGTGTTTGTGAAATAAATGAAGATGACTCTCCCCCCGCAACGTTTCGTTCGACTCGCGCACAATACTTCGACGGAAAACTTACTGTAAGCCTCCCTTAAATGTGAACCTGCCGTAAATACGTACATATACGCTATTTTTAAATGTAAATAACCTAGCATAGAAGCTTTCCAATTATATTTCTATTTATAATATACAGTATTATTGTAAATACTTGGGTGTATTTTGGGTGAGCCCTCCGGAAGGAACAGTTCGGGGATGCCTCGCACCCCCGGACGAGTGGACTGAGTGTGAAGCGCGCAGTTTCGATCTGTGTTTTTCTCAACTTAGGAAGAATTATTTTTACTATTGTAAAATAAGCAGCTTATAAATGTCGTGATATATGATAATCATTTGGAGAATATTCATTGATTGCAAGTTTAGACCTGTAAGTTTAACAACGTCATCACACCCAACACGGATCGTTTTCGATTTGCTCGTTTCCAACACGCCCTCGTACTTCGTCGTCATTCTAGGATTTTTTGTATCCGTTCCAACTCAAAATGTAAATTGTAAGGGGTAGTGTTTCAAGTGGACGCTTGCAGTGATGGACTGAGAGAAGTAGGACGGCAAATGAAGCAGTTCAAATAATGTGCTACTCGCTGTCCGATTATTGTATGTCTTAACAAGTGGAACTGACAAATTGGATATTATGAATAAACCATGTTTATATTGTAGGAAGTGCTATCCATCCCAACCCAATATCAATTCTTTAATGAAAAGGCAAACCTATTACCTATCTTCCGAAAAAGGTGACCTACAACAATTTCAACAATAAATATCCACATATGGCAGATTCGTCCTCAAATTATTCTCCAAAACATCCATGTCAACATCTTCGACATTGACTGATCCATTTTCGACGCTTTCCATCGTTTTTCTAACTGCTTCGCTGATTTCATCAGAAGCCGTATTGAGTAATCGCCAAATTTCCACGAAGTCCTCTGTGGTCCTTCGAAATTTCCTTGGAGTGCAATATTTTCTCCCTTACGTCTTTTTCTAAGTACGCAATATTCCCAATTTGCATAACCTTGATTGTCATGGTTTTCAACAAGTTTACATTCACCACGAATTCGTGGAAACAGTCCTTCGCGAAATCCATGAGAAGATCCACTTCTTCTTTGGTCCTGCGGTAATTGGCAATGCTGAAGCAGAATATGGTAGCTTCTTTTATACCCAACAGTGCGCACAACTTCAGCATTTTGATAGATTTATTAGCACCTGTCTTGTAGCAATCTTTAGTTGAAATTCGTCTTTTTAGTCTCTCCTATGCCCATCCGATATAAATGCAAGACTTTTAGGCATAGGGCCGCATTTGAGAATATTGATGCATAACTTCTGGAGGAATGTTAAATCTTCATTGATGTAATCCCAATTTAACATTTTCTAAAAAATACACGGAAATTTATTGATATTACGAAAATAAGTCCTCGTGTGGCACCATGGCAAAATAGAACAGACTGAAATTATATTGTTGGAATTTACTAAATATTAAAAAATATATTATTAGATCGAAGCCCTACTCACGTTTAAATTAGTCCACTCGATTCAAAGGTTGAGAAAATATGCTACGAAATATTTGGACGATTGGCTACTCGAATACGTAATATTTACTATAACAAGTTTTTATCTTCTTTAACATTTTGGATGTGTGAAATACATAGTGGGCAATTTTTGTTTGCAAAATTAATTTTACCTTCTTATCTTTCTTTGAGTGTCATAGCTTAAATTAGGGATAGTGAAGACATATTACAGACGTAATTATTTTCAAATCTAGAAGGTCAAAAGATTTTATACAAGATTTTAAGAAGATAATCTAATTTTCAATTCACAAGTCCAGTATCAATGTCTGTGCTATCTCAGTATATTCTTGAATACATTCATTGCTCAATGAAACATTTTATCACACTTCTAAATAAAATAATATCTACTCCCTCTATCTCATATCTCCTATTTGACGCATGCATTTTGTTCAAAATAATTGTCACATTCACTTGGAATAGACCAAATTTTAATTACTCAACTTGTTCTTTATTCCCAGCTTCTCCAGTTGGTAAAATAGCGCTTGATTTTAATGAGATGATTTACAATCATAATTTTATCATTATCTTGTTGTAATAAAATAGGATTTGTTATAGGTAGAACTTATTGGAACATTCCTGCGGTTTCAAAAGGCATTTTTCGAATTTCTCCTTTTGTACGTTGGAAGCTGAGCGATTGCTCATTTGCCACGTTGTATACTAAAAGGTGACTTTAGGGCTAGACATAATGGAAAATCGTTTTGGTTATTGTTTTCATTATCGTTTCGGACGCCGATAAAGTAGGACCCTTATCGAGGGCACAATGTATGCTTTATATTTAGTAAATAGTTGAACCGTCACTTCCTAGACGACGCTGTCGGGCAGTTTCCAGTCGATAAGTGTGTTTATAGTGAAGCGTCATTTGAGTTTGTGGTTAGCATTGCCGTATGGAGCCTCTATATTTCAGAAAGAACGCCATACACGAAAAACGCCAACGCTAACCTCAAACTCAAATGATGCTTTAACATAGATCTAGCACACTTACCGACTGAAAACTGCCCGACAGCGCCGTCTAGGAAGTGACGGTTCTACTATTCACTAAATGTAAAGCATACATTGTGCCCTCGATAAGGGTCCTACTTTATCGGCGTCCGAAACGATAATGAAAACAATAACCAAAACGATTTTCCATTCTGTCTAGCCCTTTAGTCTTCTTTTATATTCGTTTCAATATTTGTAATGACTTTTATTGTTTCTATTCTATTCTAGTACATAGGTACTATTGCTGTTTTTTTGCAATCGTTCGCATTGTCAAAGAAAGATTAAAATTTAACCTCCTCTGCATTTACGAGCATTTAATGGCGATTGAAAGAAAACAGCGTTCTGAATAAATGGGGAAAATAACAGTTGAGAAGCATTCAATTTAAATTAAACGACACCATTGATAATTATTGGCAACACTTCGCAATTTGATTTTAACAGTTATTTTGCTGTATTCCCCATCGCCCCCACGGCAAATGATCATTTGCCGTGGTCGCCTCCATTTATTTTCTCGACTGAATTGAGTCTATGTTCACTTAACAGATCCATCAACAAAATTTGCTGATGGATCTGATGGCTCAACGCTGTGCACATCGGTGACTTTAGGAACGAAAAAACGGCAAACGTTGTTCAACGCTGGCTCACCAATGAATTTAGAAACACTTTCGTGTCAGCGTTGAGTAGGTACTCAACGTATAGTTTAGAAACATCGTTACAGCAGCGTTGGCCAACGTTGACTGTTTAGGAACACAATAGACCTGGGATATGATGTCTGAAAATCAACTTGAATATCAAGGATAATATAATATATTGCCAATATTATACATTCTATTTTCCTCCATACCATTTACTTCTTCATTACCGAATGATAAACAATGCTCGTTTTTAGGCGGGAGAGCGGTAGTGATCGTTATGTGTATTATGTGACAATAGTAGGTAACGGCAGTGGCGTAGCGTGAGTTTCTGCCGCCCGGGGCGGAGGCCCATTTTGCCGCCCCCCCCCACACTGTGAAAACATTACGTACTGATCGCTTAATTATTATTCTAAATACTCAGAAGATCATACATATTGCGGATTGTAAGCAATGGATTATCAAATTTCAATCCTATAACTGTACGAGCGTGAACAAAAGCAAACCACTGCACTATGGTTTCTAGAGACCAAAAACTTGGCCAAAATCCCATTTTTCGATTCTTAGAAAGAGAGAATTTGCGCAATTCATGAGATAGTAAACATATTGAAGTACATTATTGTGCACTTGGTTAGGCATATTTTTATTTCTACCACCTGACATGACCACTAGGCAGTTTTTGTTACCTGGTTACGAAACTTGCCGTTAGCCGTCGAGCGAAGACAAACTTCTAGAGTGTGGTATGCTTGTTATTTCGATGTTTTTTTTAGTTCTGTAAATTGTTTAATCTTCTTTAAGGTATGTATTGAATTTGTGTTCAATTGGAATCCTTTACCTCCCTCTATAACTTCAAAATAAATTGAAAATGACATGTGTGCATCTTGAGTATATACAGGGTGTCCCAGAATATGTGGGCAATCTCTCAGATTTAAATAAGTCACTGAAAAAGTGAAAACAAGTTCCTATAATTTTTTTTCCTACTGCCCCCTCCTACAAGCCCCTGAAGGACGCCACTGAAAATCGTGTTTGTTTTAATAACTTTCAAATTATAGGTAGAATTTAATAATTTTTGAATATAATGGACACTAGATAAGCTTCCTTAAAATGAACCTATTGAAACATATTTGGCTTATTTAGTTTCTCAGGGACGGACTGGCTTCAGCACAAAAATGCCAATTTTTTTACACCCCGTAGAATAGTGACATTAAAAAATATTTCTAGGTAGCTTGAACCTTGAAGTAAAAAGGTACTCTTAGTCGATGTCGATAAAATCGATCGTTCTCAAGAAAAAGTTAATTTTGTAGATTATGATTGTTATGATTTAATGTTGTATGTGAGTTCAACATGGGGTCTTAATACTAGCTCTACGAATGAATTTTTTTGGACCCTCCACAATGCTGCAATATTGTTAATTATTTCTTGACAATCAAAATTAACTTTTCTAGTACTTACATTTTTCTTAGTGTCAATTGGATTAGCATAGGCTAAAACCTACAAATAAAATTAATTAATAAAACTCACATTGTACAAAATTAACTTTTTCTTGAAAACGATCAATTTTATTGATATCGAATAAGGGTACCTTTCTTTTACTTCAAGATTCAAGCTATTTAAAAATATTTTTTAAATGCCACTATTTCACAGGGTGTACAAAAAATTGGCATTTTTGTGCTGAAGCCAGTCCGTTCCTGATAAACTAAATAAGCCAAATATGTTTCAGTAGGTTCATTTTAAGGAAGCTTATCTAGTGTCCATCATGTTAAAAAATCAGTAAATTCCATCAACTATTTTAGAAGTTATTCATAAAAACACGATTTTCAGTGGCGTCCTTCAGGGACCTGTATCTCAGTTAGAGGGGACACCTTGTATATAAATATTAAAATTGGCTTTAAAAAAATTAATGTATTCAGTTTCTACTCGCAATTATGTTAACATTAATTTTGGTTGAAATTATTTGCAATTTTTGACGTATCATAATTTTTTTCAAAACGCATTTTCTCACAAAGGAAGAACTTTTAGCAAAATTATTGCAACGACGAGAAATAGACGAGAAATTTATCACGCTTTCCGATCATGTGATGAATACGGTTGATGTGTTAGACTCAGCAGAGCTTGATAAACGATGAATTGTATATTTTTTGTGTGAAAATAATGGTTTTTTTTGCTCAAATTATCCTGTTTTCGTATTTTTTGTCCATAGAAGATATTTGGAGTGATAATTTTTATAAAAAAGTAGTTTTTATAATTTCGGCCAAAAAAATTGGGTCCTGGAAACCATAGTGCACTGGTCGTATACAATTCTAAACATGTCCACTGAATAATACAGTAGAGCGGACTAATCAAGAACGAGGATATAAATTTCATGTACTCATTTTTAATCGGTCCGAATTGTAGGTGCAACAAAAATGTGAAAAGAGAAGAGTTGAATTTTTAATTTAGATTACCATATTGTTATTTTTTGTGACATTTTGCCGCCCCCCCATCCCCCTTCTCCCCGCTACGCCACTGTGATGACCCTTTATTTAAAAAATAACACTCAAAAAATTTATTCGTTTGGGTTCATGGACACGATTAATATGAGTTCATCAATTGGCAATTGAAGGGAGATTTTCTCTGAGAATTAACGTCGCATTCATAAATTGCCGAGAGCCCAGCCTGTTTCAAAGCGAGTAGGTGCTCTAAAAATAACCAAACTGTTGGGGGGGGGGGGTTAGCTGTTGGGTTTAGCGGGTGAATTCAATATTGAACCTCTGCATCGACTTCTCGTTTGCCCTGGAAACTGAACTCAATCAAGTTAAACTTTCAAGACTGTCCTTCGAGTGCATGGATGCATAATGCGAGAAGGCCGCAAAGCAGCTATGTTTATGGATTTGCCGTGCAGATGTCGATTGTTTGTAACACCTTAGAACTATATTATTCAAATGTATTTCGTTTGTTCTTTTGGTAATAGCGTTGCCATTGCGATCCATTGTGAGGGTCATCATCAATTTTTCATCTGATAACGAATGCATTTTTGATAGGAAGAAACTAATTATCTGGAATATTGCATTCGCGCATACCGACGTACAAGTGTTTGAATGATTATACGCGGGAACCATCGAGTTTACTGTATGGTCGCTGTTATGAGTTACAATTTCCTTTGGCTCGTCAGTGTTTCATTGGAATGGTAATTCACGTCCAATGTGTTCATTCAACTTCACATCGAGTTCAAATTTTGTTATTAAGTTCTACCTATATAAACTTCCCATAGGATATATTGGTTTGATGTTTGGGGGCGATGTTCACAATCGACTATTCATCGATTCGCAATTTTGAGTGATGAACTCATTCATTTTACGTGTGTTGTATGATTTAAATAATGCTTTTTGTGGAAATGGGATTAGGTACTCGATTCCTGATAACAATCAATGGTTGAATGATATAGCCTTTCAAATTGGTTGTTTATTGTATTATCCTTTGCTCCAGGACAAGACAGCTTGGCTCGGCTGCACTGAACATGGCAATGGTGGCTCTGGGGTGTGCCGATGCTTATTTTGAATTCGGAATTCATATCTGGGATTTCGCAGCAGGGGAGCTGATCGTCAAAGAGGCTGGTGGTGTGGTAATCGATCCAGCAGGAGGGGAAATTGATCGTATGTCGAGGAGGATGCTTTGCGCCAGTTCGATGCAACTGGCGGAGACATTAACGAAAAAAATTAGCCAGTACTACCCGTCTCCTAGAGACTAAATTTTATTTATGTGCGGAAGAGTGATGGACAGTCATGCAAAGTTGTGATTAATCCAGAGTAATGTAGAAACTCTTGTTCTTGTATCAGGTATGTTGGGAGGAAATGGGAGGCATTGCCATTTAATTTGTGAAAGGTCAGGCTTAATTGCCCGTTTAATGTGCGCCATAAAAGGGTCTGGACTCAAATACTACCTGCACCACAAATCTCCATCCTGCCGGTCTGTGACATTGTCTTTATGTGTATACTGTGAAAAAAGGCATGGAGATTCGGATCGCGATTAGAATGTCAACAATGTGATTGAAATGTATGATTTGTCCCTCAAAGATTAAACGTTGAAGTTGTGCCCTGTATGTGTTTAATATTCGTTGATAATTTTATTGCAATTATGTGATTCCATTGTTTGAATAAATACGTAGAACAAGATATAGTTTTTATTTACATAAACCAAAACATGCACAGGGTACCTTGGACTACAAAGGGTAGCCCAGTTTTTTATGGAAATTCCCACCCGTTTTGTTCTTTCGATGGTCCTCAAATAGTTATGATACGGAAACAAATATGTTTTTTTTTTTCATGAATTGGTCAACGCAACGGACGTTGAGAATGATTGATCGTTCGATTAGAGGATACGTCATTTCTAGTGTATTGTGGGGTGATTTGCGAGAGGTTGTGCGTTTTTTCGCGAAACGCATTTGTATGAATTATGAGGTTGACGCTGCTACAGGTATCAACGTTGAGTGGAATTACGTCATCTGATGAGGGCAATAACAAAGTCGTAGCTCGGCTACTTGTATTGATTTGGTAGGTGCTGGCAGCTCGCGTACGCTTGCGTCATTCGGGCTGAAACTGGGTGGCCCGAGCTGTTCGCGGGGTTTGTTATATTCGAGAGAGAACGCGACAAGAGGGTAGGTCGACGTGTACTACACAATATGCGATTATTTTGCACAGTTTGTCTACCATGCGCAGTGAATCTGCAGATAGCTGGGCACAAGACCACTCCTAGTGTCGATGTCTAATGTTACACATCGACGGTCTAGCTGTATGTCGAAAAATTCGGGACACGTGTAAGTGTCCCAGGCAATGGGGCACAGCCGGGTGGTTTGGCCAGCCGTGCTGCTGACCCTCGTCCTACCGCTGGTTACCGCCGGGTGAGTGTTCATGTTTATCGTATTGGATGGGACATGGTGTGTGCTTGATATGAATGGCGCTCTTGCGGAGTCTGACGATATGGATGCGATATCTGAATCTTGCTCGGGTGTGCTATTGAGTATTTGTATGATTTTTTAGATCGCCCGGCGGCAGCTACTTAGGAGACGTCAACATATCCGCAATCTTAGACTCCTTTAGTGTCAGCTATGATAAAAGGGTTCGGCCGAATTACGGAGGTAAGTCTTTAGAACATTGCTCTCCTACTGTTACCGATGCGATGTGTCGAAGCTATTGTGGTTAAGCAAGCTTGGGTTGACGAACCGTCGGAAGGTACCTGTTATTTTCAATCTTCAATCATTATTTATACGGACACATACATACAGATGCGGATGTGCAAAGGGGTGTTTTGGGGTGGATTGCGGGAACATGTGCATTTCCATCGTTTGTATGTGTAAGTATCATACAGCAGAGCGGAGATGTGATCACCTGAGCTTTGGTTGCATCTCTAACACTCTCTCATATACGGGCCGTGTCAATAGGGTGGGACCAGATCAATGATTGGGAGGGTTGCTTGGCAACGCGCAGCATCTCTCCAGACCGCCATTCTGCTCGCAGCCGCTGACCGGGCACTGGCGGGTTGGGCTCGCTTGAGACGTAGGACCGGTCTCAGGCGGCTCGGGGCCTCGCCAAAAAATGCATTGCCACTTGGTGACGTGGTGACATTTCAGGTCCGCCCGTGGAGGTGGGAGTCACCATGTACGTGTTGAGTATCAGCTCCCTTTCTGAAGTCAAAATGGTACTCTTTTAATTCTATCCCAGTGCCTTTACCGCACGCCCGCTCCCTGACTCGTGCGCTTGGCGGCCTGGGGAAGCGGGTTGGTGTTAAGATGGTTGTTCGCTTACAGGCCCGCCCGTGGAGGTGGGAGTCACTATGTACGTGCTGAGCATCAGCTCGCTGTCCGAGGTCCAGATGGTATATCTACTATCGGACTAGTTAATGTTGTGTGCCCCATCCCCTGCACCCGCTCGACGCGCGCGTAACGAGCGGGGCAGCTGGCGGGCAGGCCTAGGGCACAAATTTGATTTGGTTTTCATGTACGCGATTTCAAGAATCTTTGCGGTTGCAGGCCCGCCGGTCGAGGTGGGGGTTACCATGTATGTGCTCAGTATCAGCTCAGTCTCCGAAGTTTTGATGGTATACATACATATTACTTACCTACCTACAGCAATCAGATACTACATGTGAATACGTGTACAATGCGTGTTGCTACAGAAATTCAAACCCCGGGAAGTGACACCGGACGGAGATGTGAATGCGTTTGTGTCTGTCGCAGTCTTGAATACTTGGACTGTGTGCATGGCCTCCTCAATCTGTTGCTAGCTTTGTCGAGGCGCCCGGGCGCCCCTCGTGTATTTACTATATATGTTACATTGAGGGTTCACATCCCGAAATTAAGACTTTACCATGGAGGCCGGGCTTGAAACCCCGATGGAAACCAAATCAAGGTTAAAGGTCACTGCAGGACGTGACCCTGGCCTGCCCCCATCCGCCAGCTCTGTTGAGCGCGCGAGTCCATCCCATCTCTCCCTCCTAAGCCTGCACATTGCACTCAGGAAACAGATAAGTAACTGCCTGAGTGTCGGCATGTCGCATGTCTCCCATTATCATGGTCCTCTCATAGCTGGTCACAACACAATCTAGTCCGTTAGAAAATTTAGGCGTTCATCAAATTTAGCACCATAAATTACTACCTTATACCATTCAGCGCGTCTTTTACCCGAATAGATAGGTTACTCCAGACTTACGGAAATCAATCATCTACATATTCATTTCGCTCATTACGCACGCAAATATTGCATGGAACTTGTGCATGCATATCCGTTGTAGTATGCGAATCCATTCTCACGATCCGCTGTACGATTGCTCCGGTGTTCTATGCTCCTTGAAACATAGTATTCATTAGAACTAAGTAGCCACGAGCGCGATAATCCATCGTCTGATTCTCGTCAGGACTTCACCCTGGACTTCTACTTCCGCCAATTCTGGACGGACCCTCGTCTAGCCTTCCGGAAGCGGCCTGGGGTGGAGACGCTCTCGGTCGGCTCGGAATTCATCAAGAACATATGGGTTCCGGACACCTTCTTCGTGAACGAGAAACAGTCCTACTTCCACATTGCCACCACGTCAAATGAGTTCATAAGGATACATCACTCTGGATCCATAACGCGCAGCATTAGGTAACTATCGGAGGATGGGCCATTGGCGTACCCAGGTGACCCTGACCGATTAATTCCACACCCCTTCTCCTCCCAACTAGCTATCACCTTAAATGCCACCCAAACCTGCATCCACGGTTACCACCCAATTTTTCCCTTCCCAGTAACTCCTCCATACCGCAATTCCCCCTCCCGGAACTTCCCCTCTCTGCAACTTCCCTTTCCCGCAACTCCCCCTCCACGTAACTCTCCCTCTCCACAATTCCCTCTCCCCTCTCAGTACGTCCTATTCCCTGCAACACCCCCTCCTCGAAACCCCACTTCAAACTTTAAGTTTCCGTCACATTCATTCGTCCATCCACTTCATAAATATACCTATATTACCGATCGGGTGCAAAATGCAATTGAGGCTCGACTATGTTGGTGTACCGCAGCTTTCCCTTTTCTCGGTACCTCTGATATTAAAACCTGGGTGCGCAAGTGGACTAGATTATGATTATGAAGGCTTTTAATATTTTTATAGGTATCTACTTGTTAAAATAACCAAGGCGTGACCCAATGAGGAGTCTTTCCTCCTACGGACTAGCTTTTCCTTAGCTCTTTTGTGCCTTTAGGTTCTTATTTGTTCTACCCGCAGACTGAAGCCTGTTCAGAGAACAAGGCAGTCTCCTACCTCCTACGGAGACAGGGGGACCTTCTTAACTCTTCCCATCATATTTCTAACTAATCTAAATTGATAGTTTTGTTGGCTTTCTCCGTAGAAGGAGACTGGGTGGGTTGAGACGGGTAGGTCATGGTTTAGGTTTAGGCGAAGACCTCAGTTTTAACCATTGGTAGCACGAGTTTGCTTTTTCCCAAAATATAAATATAATTTCATATTATATTCCTAAAACTACCGCTACCTACTGTTCGGAGTGTTTATGTTATTGTCATATTATTTTTCCAGATTAACTATTACTGCTTCCTGCCCAATGAACCTTCAATATTTTCCAATGGACCGGCAACTGTGCCATATAGAAATCGAGAGCTGTAAGTAGATTAATTATTATTATGAGTTTACATTTATAGTCAGAAATTATAGGACAAAATTGTGAAAGATATGTATGCAATTGCACACGAGACGGAATTAATGATTTCCTAATTAGATTTCATGTTGAAAATTAAAAGTGTACTCCATCAAATTGTAATCATATCTCGTGTGCATACATATTGCCGATTTCTGAAATGAGTATGATGCATATCACTTCCTAAATTATTAAATTTATTCTGGAGAACTGCTTTTTGACAGTCAATGTCTGTCTGCAGTCCGGGACTGCTGAACTGTTGATCTCATATTACTACACACGTGGAGGTCGCTCCTGTGTACCTATACCTAGACCGACAAGTCTTTATCTGTATTCCACATTGTTTGACCCGGATTGTAGGACAGTCGATCTTTGAATTGTGACTAAATGTTTGTATATAATTGCATTCATGCGAGAAAATAGTTACTGCGTGGCAGGACTAAAAATAATTGTAAATTTCCAGCTCAATGTATATTGGCATTCATTTCGGTAGAATAATTTGAGAAACATGAATTTTAATATAATATGCAACTGTCTCATTTTCTAATTACGGATTACGGAATATAATTATACTGTATACTGCTAACATTGTCATGTCTTATAATTAATATGTGTTCATATGTATCTATAAAATTGTAATTAATTTATGGATGGGTGTAATGAAGTGAGAGCGAAGAGTGTTTCAATTGTACTGGGAAACATTTTTGTTAACGATACAAAAATATTGTCATTATATACACCACAATTTTGGACATGAATTAAAATTTATTCATATCGAACAAAAAATGGGCGAAAATTTTTGATGCCAATAAATATATCTGCAATAATTAAAAAGAGGATCACAGATTAAGATTTAATAGGATTGACTACGAAAGATAGCTGAAATACTTTGCTCTCATTCAAGCCCATCCGTTCTAATTTTCTAATTGTAATCAATTTACCTATTTGACATTCTGCTTTTTGCACGGAGCACATCGCACAGAGCGCTCTCGATGAATATTATGCCTGGGGTATCCTAAGAGACGACTTGTCAACTGAATCTCCAATCATGCAATTTCCAAATTGTTCCTTGTCATTCGACGTTGCTGACAATCAGATCCACGTAATTGTATGATGGGGGAAATGTTACCCAGGCGCCTTCGAATCTTTTGTGCGCATTACCAATGTATTATGACATTGTTGCGGTTGGTTGCGGTCTCCTTCTCATATACAGCACCCGCGGAAGGGCCGAAAGTAAACGTTTCGTGAGCAACAAAAGCTCTACCAACTGCTCACCGCTATGCACCATGGTGACGCACAACAGCCGCCATATACGGAACCTATCGACAGGCCGTTTTCTGTATACATAATACTTTCTCTTCCGACTCTGGATGACACGCATGCACTCGCATGACCTCTACTGTACTGCCCACCTAAGAGCAGAGGTCCTGTCTGGTGGTCAGTACGCATAAAGCACATACATTCTCTTTTCTCTAAATTTCTCGCCATTATTTTAACAGCTGCACTGCCTATTGTAGCTTTCTTCGACGTTTTTCATAAATGTTAAACGAATTCCCAATTACCCTCGCTCTTAATTACTGGTTCAGTATTGTATCAAGTTCTTAATTTTTTAATGTACTCTTCAAAAGAAAGTTTTTTTTAATTTACTGTTTTTTAACTTCAATGAACTCATACCAGGTAATCGATACATTATATGTCATTCTCTCTTAGTTATAATGAGTATAGAACAACACTTACACCGCGCGATCAATAATTTTTGCTACCAAGTTGAATTATCCTCTTGCCTTGACGTCGGTACTGGTAGTTGTCGCTGATTTAGCAATGGTTTGTATTACAGAGGCTAAATTATCGATTAACAATCCGGTCGTCAGTGTTAAGTTAGTTGAAACTATCTGAAAGTTAATGCGATACGTGCCAAGAGTCTTATAACGGAGGACTAACTCCAAACGCTTTTTGTCATGCCTCTATGCTACAACACCCTCGTAATGAGATAGACACCATTGATTATATATACTGTTGAAATTACGACAGTATATACAAATATTGGAGGGTATAAATACTAAGGAGGATATTATTTTCATTTAATCCTGTATACACACCATAATTATTTTTTTATGCATGGTTTCCTTGCTTTTTTCTATCTTAACCCTTACTAACCTGAAATTTCCGCGTGCAAATGGCAACGCCGTGTTATTGAGAGTTAAGAGAAAGATCCTTCATTGTCTCGATGGTTCTCTATCATCTTATACCCAAGCTCCTTCGTATGCCGTATGCTCCTCGATTGCTGTCCTCAGTGTGCTAGATAGCTAGATCCCATTCCGACAGTAATGCTTTGTTTGTTCGCTACTCAAAATCGACATCCTCAGTCGAAAAAGCTTTTTTGATATAATCGCGTATTTTCCCTTAGCCAATTCAATGATTTGCTCTGTCTGTTTTGGCGGCCGCGTTAGTCGGGTACACAATGCGGGATATCCGATATAAATGGCAAACGGGATTAACGAGCGTTGATATAAGCAGAGAAGTGGAGCTGCCGCAGTTCAGGGTGCTTGGTTACCGGCAGAAGGAGACCGTTATTAACCTGACAACAGGTAATGCAAACATTTATGTACTGGCTCTCTTAGCGGTGTGCCCCCGTTCTGTTATCCTCCGTTGTGTTGTCCCCTTTTCTTCCCCATTTTGCGGCGTGTCCACATGTATCGAGATGGCACTGGCTTGTGATTGCAGTCGGTTACACCATGCGTGATATTCGATATAAATGGAACGAAGGTCCAAATTCGGTGGGAGTGTCCAATGAAGTATCTCTGCCCCAATTTAAGGTTCTTGGTCATAGACAGAGGGCAATGGAAATCAGCCTTACAACAGGTATCTCACACGAGATGTCTAGATGAGATAGTTTTCCCACGTGTTTCCATTGGTTTGACCCTTTGCTGTTACGATCACACGAAAATTTCATGCATGCTGTGTGAGGTTTGAGTTCACCAAAATATCCCCACAATTTGATTTACTATATGGTAAGTTGCATATGATACCGTAACACCGTCCATTATCACCTGAAGACCTCAATCGGGACATCGATACCATTCCCCATAATCATTCTGGCGCGGAACAATTGTATTTCTAATTCGTTAATTCTAATTACTCTTTTATTAAGTCAGCCACATAGACACACAACAAGGATTTTGTTTTTTAACAAGTTGGAAAATACGTTTTCCAATGATTTATGGCTTCAGAAAAATATAATAAGTTAGAACATCCACCCTTGAATTCATAATTTCAATTTTAATACAGTATCGACAAAGGAATTTTAGTTTTCTGTATACTCGTACCAAGCCAGTGGACATATTTTTTTGGGTTACCTACCGCAAACACCTTCATGATTTTCACCACTCGAATGGCCACAACATGGGGTCGTATTCACAACTCATCAGTAATAGCAAAAATCGTCCGCATCGCACGAATGCAAGTGAAATTTTTAAATTTGTGTTGAATCCAATCAAAAGTAAGTTTGCAAAGAACAATATATTTTTTGACCACTCACGAAGCGATACACTTCGACCACTCCTAAAACGCGAACGGAGATGTGAATTCTGACCCCTTGGGTCCAGACCCAATCCCCCAAAACTGACAGTGTTCTCTTCCACCAGGAAACTACTCACGACTCGCTTGCGAGATTCAATTCGTACGCTCTATGGGCTACTACCTTATACAAATCTATATCCCGTCCGGTCTCATCGTCATCATTTCGTGGGTCAGCTTCTGGCTCAACCGCAACGCCACCCCGGCTCGCGTGGCCCTGGGCGTGACCACTGTGTTGACGATGACAACACTGATGTCTTCTACAAACGCAGCTTTACCTAAAATTTCGTACGTGAAATCTATCGACGTCTACCTAGGAACCTGTTTCGTGATGGTTTTCGCGAGCCTTTTAGGTAACGGTCGCCAGGTGAGGGTGAGGCCGGCTCATTGACCCGTGCTGTCGTTTCAGAATACGCCACGGTAGGATACATGGCGAAGAGAATCCAGATGAGGAAGAATCGCTTCCTCGCAATACAGAAGATTGCGGAGAAGAAGCTGAACATCGATGGGGGAGCGGACGATCATCTCCCCAAGCAAACAGTGAGTACCGCGATGAGAGGACGTCCGGTCCGGTCGCATTAGCCCTTTCCTCGTTGCGGGTACTGGTTAGTGTGGACCTTTGTTCCAGGAGGTGCGTTTCAAAGTCCATGATCCCAAGGCCCATAGTAAAGGTGGCACCTTGGAAAGCACCGTGAATGGCGGGAGGGGCGGAGGCGGAGGTGGCGGAGACGAAGAAGCGCCGGCACCTCCGATTCCACAACACCTGATGCACCCAGGGAAGGACATAAACAAACTTTACGGGATCACACCCTCCGACATAGATAAATACTCGCGAATAGTATTTCCCGTGTGCTTCGTGTGTTTCAACCTAATGTACTGGATTATCTATTTGCACATCTCGGACGTGGTTGCGGATGACCTTGTGCTGTTGGAAGTGGACAAGTAAAGTGGCGATGGGGCTGAAGACTCTTGTGAAATAAGTGATATAAGTGAATTTTAACACATAGTAATCAACGACTGTAAATCTGGATATTACGTAGCTTCCGCGATTTGTATATAATCCGATGATTCGAAACGTTAGAGAAAATCCGGTAGTCCCATTAATCCGCATGGAAAATTTTCAGTTCAAACTTCACTCAACTTGAATGTAAATATGTTCCGTTCCGTTCCATTCGAGCATCCATAGACATAGACGTGTTGACTACTAAAACTGTCGTTGAAAATAAGAACGATGAAACGAAATTCTAAATTGTATTATAATAAACGTTACTAGGTAAGAAATACGCGCTATTAGCTCAAAAAATTATATATAGATAGATTATATCGGTTAAACATTATTATTATTATTATTGAAACGCCATGGTCTGACTAATGAATATGCAGTGATATCCAAGGTGTAATAGAAAATTTACTGTCATTGTTACGTTCGGTTGTTTTTAGAAATTCATTTATTACCGTTGATTACTACAATGTCCATTATATTATTACAATTACTTTACAAATGCCATAATCATAGCTGTTGAGTGAGATGTCTCCTATCTTTCATCGTCAATTAATCGCCTGCCAAGTGGGCATTCATAGTTATTCCGCCGTACGCACGTAAATTAGTTTTCCCATTCATTTATAGAGTTCTCATTCTATTCAATGCATCATAGGAAAGTGTTGGGGATGGATGCCGACAGCTACGATTATCGCGAACCGAATTAGTTCCATACTCCACGTGAAGTTACCAACTACAAACTCATACAGCTGAGCAATACTCATTATTGTTTGATGAAAACCGCTCAAGCAAAACGATCCATCTATCCCAACGCGTAGATACATACAAGTAATCATGGGTCCATACTTTCGATGTTGCAAGGGGACAACTGAAACGGTACGCGTCACAACTTGACCTCAATACAACCATTGTGAGCGTACTGTTCAATCAGGCACTCACTGGTACGTACGCACAAATATAGTCCTTCTATCTACAACTCTAAACGACACACACCATTCCCGAATCCCTCGGGGAATTCGAAGCTCACAATGGGGATTCTCACCCTTCACGGTCCATGATTACTTTCGAGCATAAATCACACCAGAATAATACAGTTCCAATAAGTAAAAGCGTATCCTAAAACATAGACATCGGCCATAATGAAAAAAAAAACAAACTATACAATACTCTCGTTTCCTCCATAACACATACTTCAAAAAATGGGCTAACCTAGAACACAATTAAATGAGACTAAGTGCCTGTCCACATGGCGCGTTGTGACACACGAGTTTTCGAGGTACATAGCTGCATTTAGCCGTATGTACCTCCAATACGCGCAATTCAAAACGCGTCATGCCCACAGATACTAGGCGTGCCGATTCGCCTCGGAAAGAGGCAGTCCGCTGGCGATTCATCCAGCGGAACCCTCTTCTGCGACGAGTCGTCACCACCCAAAAGAATGTGGTAGATTATTAGACGCTTTACTTCACTCTTCACGTTACCAGAAGACTAAAGTAGCGAGTCGGATATACTTGTGAGAAAAACTGTATGGCGTAGAGGCAAGCGTAATGTGTATTCGGAATGATTACGAAAATTCGGCTTTACCCACGTCCATCTCGGGGAAAAACATGGTTTTCCATCAGTGTCTCCATCAAACTGAATATTCCTAAAAGAAGAATTAACCATCCCAGAGGAGCAAGTTCGTGTATATAAGTTCACTTAGAGTATACAGTACCGTCACTCCAATATTTATTGAGATGTAGCACATTGCACAGAAAAAAAGTATTTGAAAGTTATGGAGCAATATTAAAATAAAAAAAAAACTATTCCCTTTTGACTCTTTAACACCGAATATTGCACGTATTATCGAGCTCAACCACAAGCTGACTGAAGCATGCAATCGTTAAACCCGAACATAAGAGAAATATCACCGCGTCGCGTTGAGAAGCATACAGAACTTGGTATTGTCAGTGACGGCTAGCTCGTTTACGTCAGGAGTTGTGCAGAGCACTCGAAGGCTCGGTCATCATGGATCTCCTTTCCCGCACTGCGAGCGACTATTGCTCACTATTATATATTCTAAAATAAAAAAGAAGAGTTGTATGTATTATATTTGGAATATTCTAATGATTTATAATCTACGCGTAGTGTAGATATAAGTACCTACATTGTTTCGTAATTTTATTTGAATAAAAATTAATTAATGTATGGCCTACCTTTCTTACACCTCCTTGGCAAAGCTCCCCATCATCTATCTTTTAGTCCAATTGCGATTATTGACCTGCGGTCTGAGATTTCAACCCATTCTGGTTTTTAAGGTCATCCGTTGTACACTCCTAGAGTGGCGATACGTCCAGGATGACCACGAGGAACATTCACATTTTGGATGAGCTGGTACTCAGTCTAGGTAAGTCATGACGAGGTGTGAGGGTAATTATTCGCCTCCCACGAGATGATCATTTCATTATCGCAGTCGTCAGTCACCATGGACCAGTGGTCCAGCTGTGGTCGAGCAGTGCGTCTTCACATACGACGCGAATGTCAGAAATGGTGACTGTGATAGCAGCTCAACTAACATTTCACATAAATTTCAATGTCCACTGGCATGGAGCAGACACTAGCTGAGTAACCATTATGAGATGAGTTAAAACAATTCGAACCCCGAGCAATATAATGATGAAAGAAACACCAGGTGTTACACAAACGGTACGGGCACCAAAGAAGATTGAGATAGTGAGAACAGCGATGGTTATACCAGACTATGGAGCTGAACAATAGGGACTGCTAAACATTGCTCTTCTCACTGTCTTAACGTCCTCTTGTGTTCGTACCGATTGTATGAGAACGGGTGTTTTTCTTTCTTCATCGTGTTCCCCGCGGTCAGAAAATGTTCAACCCACCTCATAATGGCGACTCAGCTAGGGACTGCTCCATGCCATGCGAAATGCTCATTGAGTTGCTACCACAGTCACCATTTCTGACATATTACGAGCCGTATGTGAAGACACGCTGCTCGACCACTGCTGGACACTGGTCCATGGTGACTGAAACCTGAGATAATGAAATGGCCATCCCTCGGGTGGCGAATAATCACCACCTCACCTCGCCATGACTTACCAAGGCTGAGTACCGTCCTATTCAAAACGTAAATATTCCTCGTAGTAATCCTGTATGTTGCCTTCCTGGGGATCTTGAAGTTGGTCATTAGCCTAACCGTTCGCAGAAACCGTCGTGTCATCCACATCTCTTCCACTGACCACAATCACTGTAATTTTCGAAGCATACCTACCTAGGCGTGGTGATAAGGCATTTGCATTCAAGCTAGTAATCCTCGACGATGTTCTACTGTGAATTTGTAGTCTTGGAGTCGCTCTACCTACCATCATCTGACTCTTGGGATCTTTGAACTGCAGTAACCACTTTAATGCATTAAGCATGCTTTGGGGGTCTTCATCCGTAGCAGGAGCTAGTTCTCTGCCATACAGGTACGAAGTGTTCCAGAGTCCTCTCTACAACCAACTGCGCTCTCCTGGCCACATATGTAGTAATTTCGATCATTTTTAGGCATCCATCTGGTATTTGTAACAGGACACCTCCCAGTCCAACGTTGCTAGCACCAGTGTTCTTCATTAAACATGCGCCTCCTGTCGGATGTAGCAGCAGTTCCAGTTATGAGAAGTTATGAGAAGGACAATTGAAACTTTCCAGTCGTCGTTCCTCGTATTGGCTTCAGTTAGGTTATGAATCGGTTTGGATATGTTGGCAAATTGTAGTCTTTCTCAAGTACTTCCAATAACATTCAGCTTCAGATGTGCTCCTCCATGTCTATGAACACTTCTTTTATATAATGCAGGTGTTCCATGAACATAAATATGATGTTGCGAGTTAGGCACGATAAATTTCCTAAGACAGGGTTTTCAGGCCCATAATCCTTTCGAAAGGAACTGCCACAAATCCGCTCCAGTAGTAAATGCTGTTTTTTCTTTGTTTTCCTCCTGGGCTTCTGTTTGCATTGGCATTGTAGTGGGTATTGATCTGCTTTTTATGTCGAGGCTACTAAACCATTAGATGCTTCAACCTAAATTTAGCATGATATCACCAAATTACGATATGCCCATGAAGAACGTTGTGCGAAGAATCAGACCGTGTTTTAAATCTGCCGCTCTCCCAGAAAACGCGCACCGTTTGAAACAAGTTTCTTATCAAAATATTGCGTAATATAAATGTGTAGTGCTTTATCACAGATTTTAACATGTACGTATTATTCCAAGCAAATAGTTTTACTCAAAATGTCAAATCATGAGAAAAAGTATAGCCAATTGTTCAGGTATAATAGGTGGTATGGTTATTAGAATGAACTCAAGAGTTGAAATAGATCTATTATACATTTAACTGTAACACACTCACACTATATCTCGTTGATAAAGCTTTATTCTGTATGATTAACAAAATCAGCTAACTGTTCAGGTTAACTACTACTTCTGGTTACTGGACTAAACCAAGAATTGATACAAAT
Source organism: Hydrochus callosus (assembly GCA_033557855.1). NCBI lineage: Eukaryota > Metazoa > Arthropoda > Insecta > Coleoptera > Hydrochidae > Hydrochus > Hydrochus callosus. The sequence continues at coordinate 6,282 of JAUIMY010000055.1, read as the reverse complement.
TGTCATTTTTGTTATAACAAACCTGGGCAAAATTTCGTTGATATAGCTTGTCGACTTTTGAATTATCGTGTTTACATACAGTTAGAACGACACATCTTTACACATACCACTGTAGACAGTGGGCATACTGTCAGCATGCGAAAAATGATCGTAATGGACTCAGAAGCACACAAAACGTGAGGATTCGTAAAAACTTCTAGGTCGAATTTTTCAATAATTACAATTCTTTCTCTACATATACTAAGTAAAAGTAAAAATACTACATCGAATGTGTCTGAGATTCGACATGTGAGAGCATAGGGAGTCACTCCCTAATGTAGTGCTCCTCGTAAATTACAGGTGTTGCCATCCTTAATTCAAATATTAATGTGATTCTACGAGAAGTCGTAAAGTGTTGATTCGTGAGCGTTTAATTAATCGATTAGTATAGGAATCACCAATACTCATCAAGAAACAGAAGTTCCGGTTTCAGATTCAAGTCTAGAATGTATTTTATAGATTATAGTAGCTATATTTACTAGTTCATAATCGACTAGTGGGGATTTATTTTATCAGATTAAATTCGAGGAATAATTTTATTCATGGTTTGGTGTATATTAGTTCTCAACTGTATTGATCTTTTCACATCTCTATTTCAAGTGCTACTTCTCATATGGAGGAAAAACTCTAGCAGTCGAAGAGCATTTCGTGAACAAAGAGGTTTCCATTCGCAATTCACTTTATTTCGCATCAACCCCCAACCCCACATATTGGGGGAAAGTGCCCTACAGGGGAAATGCGTCTGCGCCAGCTAGCTAGGCGTTGCAATTGTTAAGATTTGGTCCAGAGTCAGCAGCACGATTGGGGTGGCCGCCATGCGCGCCTCTGTTATAAATATTATATTCATATTGACATTCACCCCAGGAACAATTTCTTCGTCAGATAAAATTCCCCTGGGTAAGTAATTTACTTTTTCTAGCACCTTCACTGGAGAAGGATGCTTCACATTTCATCGGATTGGAGATTATTAAATTTGGAAAAATCAATAAACAATTTGTACACGAATGTTTGTGTCACATAGCTCAGTTGGCGGAAATATTTTTTCCGCTTCCGGGAGTGGAATTGCTTGGGGAAATTTTTCTCATGAAAACGAAACTCCGAGCATGTAATCACAACAGAACAGTTGAAAAAAATGGTCTATCATAAATTTCTCGCAATTCACAACATTGATATCGCATACGTAACAAAAATAGATACTTCAGAACAATAATAAGTACATCAGAACAAAAATAAATACTTCAGAACAAAAATAGGTAATTCAGAACAATAATAGATACTTCACAACAAAAATAGGTACTGCATTCACGACCAAAATTTAAATTCAATACAAGAAATACTACAAACATTGATTTGCAGGTGCTATATTCGAACAAGGCACTGATGAAATTCAAACAGCTTTCAAATTTGCAATGCTCAACCACAACCAGAATGTAACCAGTCGGAGATTCGAGCTCCAAGCTTATGTGGATGTCATCAATACAGCGGATGCCTATAAGTTATCGAGACTTAGTAAGTATTGCAAAAAGTTCCTTCCTGCAAAGGAATATTGGGAAAAGCATGTCCCTTGTGGTAGTAAATACAATAAAGGGTTGGAAGTTATTACCACCCTTCCAGGTCTAAGGAAGTGAGCAGTGTTCTCGTTTAATCGATAAAAATTGAATTTGCCAATTTTCTTCCTGCAGTATGTAACCAATTTTCCCGAGGCGTTTTCGCAATGCTTGGAGCTGTCTCCCCGGATTCATTCGATACTCTTCACTCGTACAGCAATACATTTCAAATGCCATTCGTGACACCTTGGTTTCCCGAAAAAGTATTGACTCCATCTTCTGGTTTTCTGGATCACGCTATATCTTTGCGGCCAGAATACCATCAAGCTATAATCGACACGGTTAGATATTATGGATGGACAAGGATCATTTATCTATATGATTCAAACGACGGTAAGGAACATTTTCTGAAATAATTTGAAAACATTATTAAATGGCACTATTTTCGAAAATGGATAGAATTTGTTTATAACCTTCTAAACGAAGATTTAAAAGAGTATATTGTATTCGTCATGTTTCATCTTATGTTTGTGGTGATATTCAAACTTGGTTGCTCGCGTGAAATTACAAACTAATTTTAAATTTATGGTACGGATGGTTAAAACTGTGTCAAAAATTCGTAGGAATCAATCTAACATTATTTATTGTAGGATTATTGCGGCTGCAACAAATTTACCAAAGTATAGTACCTCTCAATGAAAGTTTCCAAGTTTCCACTGTCAGAAGAATCAACAATGTCACTGACGCATTGATTTTCTTGAGAGGGTTGGAAGAGAAGTCCAGGTGGGAATACAAGTATATAGTTTTAGATTGCTCGGCGGATATGGCAAAGGAAATAGTCATTACTCATGTCAGGGATATCCAACTTGGAAAGAGGACTTATCATTATCTCCTTTCTGGTTTGGTAAGTATCTAGTACCTACTAACAATTATTATAAGTTTAGTTATTTTTAAGTTCGCCGCTAGAAGGGAATGAGTGACTGCGATGTTAATCACTTCAGGTTATGGATGACAGATGGGAAAGTGAAGTTATAGAGTACGGAGCGGTAAACATCACAGGTTTTCGAATAGTGGATAACACGAAGAAGCACGTCAAGGACTTTCTGGAAGGCTGGAAGCGACTTGATCCTGCACAATCTCAAGGAGCCGGAAGGGATAACATTTCAGCTCAAGCCGCTCTCATGTATGATGCGGTGTTTGTTTTAGTCGAGGCCCTCAACAAGTTCTTGAGGAAGAAGCCGGAACTGGCCAGAACTAATTTGAGAAGGGGTCAAACTTCTGATAATGGCTCTAAAGCTTTGGACTGCACTGCTTCAGGTGGGAGGGTCACGCCCTGGGAGCATGGGGAAAAAATCTCAAGACTTCTGAGAAAAGTACGATCTCTTAACAATAGTGGTAACACCTGGGAACTAATTGTATTTCTTAGGTTGAAATCGAAGGTTTATCTGGAGAGATTCGCTTCAGTGAAGAAGGCAGGAGACAAAATTACACGCTTCATGTTGTAGAGATGACTGTCAATAGTGCCATGGTGAAGGTTGCCGAATGGAGAGACGACACAGGATTCAATCCTGTTGCTGCGAAATTCGTTAGGTTGAAACCTCCTACGCAAATCGAGAAGAACCGCACGTATATTGTGACTACAATTGTTGTAAGTTGATGCAATTGATTGTATGAAAATGCCATGCCATTCCACATAATTGAATCTAAGAAAATGCCATCCCATGTAAATGAATAAATGAAAATACAATAGAAAATAGTAAAAACTCAAGTAAATTGTTTGCAGGAAGAACCTTATATAATGATGAAGAAGCCAGAACGTAGCGAGATTTTGATTGGCAACGATCAGTACGAAGGATATTGCAAAGATCTTGCAGATTTAATCGCTCACAAGTTGGGGATCAATTGTAAGAATAACACTGACAATTTTACCTTTTTATTAACACTTTTCATTTCACAGACGAAATTAGAATCGTAAAGGATGGAAGCTATGGTAAGGAGAATCATGAAGTGAAAGGAGGATGGGATGGGATGGTAGGGGAACTAGTTCGCCAGGTGAATTATTTTTGTTACAAAATTGTCTTTCTCTATTCATGATCCTTCGTTTAACAGGAAGCGGATTTGGCGATTGCCCCTATGACAATAACATCAGAGAGAGAACGAGTGATAGATTTCAGCAAACCCTTCATGTCCTTGGGCATATCAATAATGATTAAAAAACCAGTACAGCAGAAGCCGGGAATATTCAGCTTCCTCAATCCTCTGTCGAAGGAAATATGGATATGCGTGATATTCAGCCACATAGGTGTAAGCATTGTACTCTTCATCGTATCCCGATTTTCCCCTTACGAATGGCGATTACTCCACCTCACCGGAGAGCACAGAGATTCCTCCCACGGGATGCATAACTCAATGGCGAACGACTTCGGCATGATAAATTCCCTGTGGTTTTCATTGGGAGCGTTCATGCAGCAAGGATGCGAAATATCGCCCAGGTCGATATCGGGGAGGATCGTGGGAACAGTCTGGTGGTTCTTTACCTTCATACTCATCACTTCGTATACGGCTAACTTAGCCGCTTCGTTCACGGTTGAAAGGATGGTCGCCCCCATCAACTCGCCTGAAGACTTGGCGTCTCAAACAGAAATTCAATATGGGACCTTGCAGTACGGAGCCACATGGGATTTCTTCAGGGTAGGTTTACAGATATAACCCAAGAGATTGGTTTTTACTGATGTTTCCGCGTCCAATTTTGTAAGAATTTCAAGACAATAAGGCACCTCGACACATCCAAGGTTGAATTATTAATTCTTCCAATCGTGGTTAGAACAACTTTTCTTTTGCAGAGGTCACAAATAACGCTATATTCCAAAATGTGGGAATACATGGACTCTAGAAAACATGTGTTTGTACGTACCTATGATGAAGGCATACGTAGAGTTCGGGCTTCAAAAGGAAAATATGCACTTCTTATCGAATCTCCCAAGAATGATTACATCAATGAAAGAGAGCCATGCGACACCATGAAAGTTGGAGGAAATTTGGATGCTAAGGGTTTCGGAGTCGCCACTCCTCTTGGTTCTCCATTAAGGTACTTTAGGTTTTTTTAAATTTGAGATGGCATTACACAATTTTAATGTCATGTTCCCTCAAATTTCAGGGATGCTATTAACCTAGCCGTGTTGAGTCTGAATGAAAATGGCGAATTGACTAAATTAACTAACAAATGGTGGTACGACAGAACAGAGTGCATCCATGACAAACAAGTAAGTTATACCATGGCCGAGGTGAGGTTGCACTTGGGTGGCTGGACTTCAAGGTTGGCCACAGTGCACATTAGAGTGAAAAGAAATGCTTAGATACAAATTGGCTGGGGAATTCCCAAGATTTGAAATAATGCACAATGACGTGGACAAATGACTATGGAGGAATTCGGAGCTCAAAAACAAGTGCATCCTTAGATTGGCCGATCTATACATACCTTCGTAATTCGTTGGAAAGTTTTGGCATGCAAATGTTACATGAAGAAGCTTCATTCCAAAAAGTTTGGCACTACGGTATTTTTCAGGATCATTCCAGAAATGAACTATCATTGAGTTACGTAGCTGGAATCTTCTACATATTGATAGGAGGATTGTTGATCGCACTCTCTGTGGCTCTAGTTGAATTTTGTTACAAGTCCCACATTGAAGCGAAACGTGCCAAAATTCCCCTAAGCGATGCAATAAAAGCCAAGGCCCGTCTCACGATTGGAGTTGGAAGAGATATAGATAATGGAAAGGTGAAAATTTGGACTTGAAAATTATTTGATATCCTGCCCGGCCTTAGTCTTCAGTTTGAAATCTAATCTAAATTTTGTAGTACTATACTCCAGCAAACCAAATTTCGGGAATCAGCGAACATGAACAAGCTCATACCAATACACACACTCAAGTATAAAATGGGATTTATCATATCAGGTAATATTATTCGGTGTCAAATTTTCACACGTATTCGATATTTATACATAGCATGGAGGAGGCGTTTTTGTTACATATAATTAGTACTTTGTGGAATAAATAAAACAGCTTGTTGTAGGAGGTTCTTTTCATTTCCTTGCTTCCCATAAATTACTTATTTCATCATTTTTTGTACACTTGGTCCAGGGTATATGGAATTTGGATAATCTACCATACTGCCATATAAATTGAGATTTAGGTCTGGAGGGAAGCGCAGGAAATAGGACAGTAGAGTGGAGAAATTATAATGGCTCCTTTAAGGTGAAAAGTCATAGATTTCCTTACACTTTGACAAAATTTTTCTTGATTTGAAAGTGGCGTCAATTTTACGCCAAAGAACAAGCAGCATTTCCTCAGATTCCTCAGATTTTTTAGCGTCCTAGTTTTCTTATGATTAGCAAACTCATTAGTTAAAAATTTAAAATATCATTGTTACATCTTTTTTAATAATTTTGGAATGAAATAAAAAATATATACAGTGCACTCAAACGACGATGGCATGTGAGGAAAAAGTGCACAGTGAACGACCCCGCCCATGCCGTTTGAGTTCGCTGTGCATGCCATGCGATACCGAATCAATGGGCGACTTGCATGCGGGAGGGATTTCAATTCTAATATGTGGAATCGGTGGACAAGGTTAAAAAACACATTCAATTTCAAATTTAAGTTCCAATAATAATTCCTGAATTTTTAAAAAATTA